>CM059265.1:8916153-8928653 GCA_030347295.1 Setipinna tenuifilis
ACACAGGCATGCTGATTTAACACGCCAAAGCTAGAAAGACACAATGAGACAAAGACATATACATAGACACAGAATAACACGCACAGCCAAACACACACGCACACAGCCAAACACACACACACACACACACACACACACACACACACACACACACACACACACACACACACACACACACACACACACACACACACACACGCATACACACAAAGCTGGACTGACACAAAGACTGTTCACAAACACTTAAAATGGATGCAGAAGCACAAAGAGGCACACAGAAGCTCTTGGGCAAGACACACACAAACACACATATATGATTGCCACAATGCCATGCATTTCTGTGCAAAAAACCACACAGGTAAATCAAACGATGAGGAGCCCGAGACAGAGATGCACAGTATGTGAGCAGATTCCACCTTTTTCCAGACGTGATGGAATCTCAGGTGTCTCTGAAACAGCTGTGTCGCTTTCTCTCCCTCTTTGATTCACTCATGTCTTTTTGGTGTAGCACTGATAGCCTCAGTGCACTGAGGCATGTTTACAGTATGACCTCTCTTCGCTGGAGACAGAATGGTCCCACACAGCCCTGATGAGGGCCACCTAAGGTAGGGACGTAACATTAATCTGGCATGGATGTGTTCTGAGCTCAGCGGTCAAGGCTGTCATCCCCTTGTGCGTCTACAGGCTCTAGGTCAGTTCTGAAGGCATTGCGGGGTGGGGGGGACTGGAAGAAATGGTGTGTTTTCTGGCCTATCTGAACATTACATAGCTGCAATATAAAACTCAATGGTTCAGAAAAAGGTGTTTTGGTTTTGTTCTTGTGGTCTCACTCAAGCAAGGGTTCCATGAGGGCTAGGAGAAAGAAAATGTGTTACACAAAAGTGATGGTTAGAGGTCTGCTCTCTAATCCCATCAAAATAAGGAAGCCTATCATGCCACCAATGAATTACAGATTCACACAACCAAAATAAAAACCACACCAGCACTGTCAACAACAATAAGAACCACATTGCTCAGTCTCTGGCATTCCTTATGGACAAAAGCTATCCAAACATTCAAGCCAGATCTGTCCGTCCATGCTGCTGCACGCTGGCTCTACCTCCAGTCTAAAGTCCTATCCACAGGGACGGAGATGTTTCTCTCATGAGCGACAGAGCAAAAGAGGGAAGGGAGGGATTCATAAAGGAGAGAAGTTGTATTTCAGAGGACTGCACTGGATCTGACTGATAGTGGGCAGTCTGTCAAACTGCAGACCACATATATTTTACAGCATTTAAAGCTAGAAACTGGGTTGGAGAACAACATGTGATTACTGAAGAGGTGGCTGTTTAGAGATTGATGTGTTTCCATTTACAGCTATTTCTGCTGAGATATAGAACTGATACAATCGGTAACATTGTACATAACTATACATAACAAAATTTTGCTTTACATAACTACATTTCTCTGTCTGTCTATACATGTACATACACATAAATATATTGTTCATAGCTATATATAGGCATCTTTTTCCCATTGACTGTTGGTCTAAGACTCCTGCATGACTGACGTCTCGTTCTACGCTGATTCCTGGAAGCTGACAGCTGTCGAGCCATGAGCTCACTGATTGTTGACAGCACAATGGTTGCCATATCAACCATTGTATGAGTTGTCACCTGGAGGCGTCCGGGGTTAAAGGGGTGTGTGGTTCTGAGACTGTCCGCTACTCTTTGATCTAACTGTGGAGGTAAAAAAACAATGATTAAATGGCCCATTAGCAATTATGGGCAGGAGGAAGTCTATTTTTTTTTCTTCATCTCCCCTTCACTGTATCACTTCCCACTCTGCCTTATCTCTCTTTCTCTGTCAGTAATGTGATCAGTTTTTCTCCTTCTTTGTATTTTTCTCTCTCCCTCCATCTCTTCTTAGACAAACCCTCTTCCTCTTCTGTCGTGCTGACTCAGAGCGGAAGAGGGGGAGTTGAGCGGGAGGGAAGACTGTCATTACCAACGGGCCTGGTCAAACATGCTAGGCTATGCTAACAGCCTCTGTGTGTTTTCTGTGTTGAGTGTGCGCCACTGAATTACCCCCTTCTGTTTGTGGAGGGTGAATGAAAGGGCTCATGCGTAAATACACGTCTGGGGTTAGTCTAGATTAGGCTAGGTGTTACTGAGGCTAAGGAGCAGCAATTAGATGGTTAGTTGGAGTGTTTAAGCAAATAAAAGACAACCACGGGGAGGAAAAGAGGATGTGCGGTCTGCTGGGATTGCACATGTAAGTGTGTGTGTTTGCCTTTGTGTGTGTGTGTGTGTGTGTGTGTGTGTGTGTGTGTGTGTGTGTGTGTGCGTGTTTAACTGGGAAGTGAAGAGACATGTTAAAGGTTTAACTGGGTGTGAAAATGTGTGTGTGTGTGTGCGTGTGTGTGTGTGTGTGTGTTTGTGTGTGTGTGTGTGTTTAGGGGGTTGTTCATTTTACATTAGCTTCAGCTATAGTTCACCACACATTTTCAACTGAAACGAACACCTCAACAACACATAAGCACTGATGTCTAGCCACGGTCAGACACATAGACGCACACACTACAGTACAGATAAGTACAGAAGCAGGTGGACATGAGGTGAACTCAGCCCAGCACCACAGCACACCACACTGGTACACTGCTGCAGAACAACGGGAGTTTAGTGTTTGCTGAAGTCAGTGCAGCTGCGCCATCATATTCGCTCTGAACCACAAATAAAAAAAAGAGAAACAAAAACAGACTTACTGTCAAGGTGATATCTGGCCAGGAGGTGAGTGAAATGGTGATAATGGAAAGAGGATAGGGGTTTTGGCAGGGGGTGGTTCATATGTTTCAGGAATGAAAAAGTTAGAGAAAAAGAGAACAGAAACAAAGAGATGCAACACAATTAAAATAAAAAAGAAAGAAGATGATGTTGTGACTGATAATCATGGATGCACATATGAAAACATTTGGAAAAAATTGTATTTGTTTGTATTGTATTGTATTTGTTAGTATATACAACAAAGGTGTACTAACACACATAAATATACATCTTTTATATGCAAAAAGACAAAAAACAGACCTTGCATGTTAAAAAACAGTGCACTATTTTAATGTAAAATGCATATGCAAGCTCTTTCAAAAAATGATCAAGATATGTGATACCTACACCTATATTTCTTAGCTTATTTTTGATTTTTTTTTCCATATAGGGCATCCAGGACATAGGCAAAAAAGAGATGGGAGTTAAAAAGAAAGGAGGAAGAGACAAGAAAGAGAAAAAGAAACACAAATAAACTAACAGGAAAACTTAAAAGTTGTGGGAGTATCCATGGAAAACCCATACACAAACTCATAAACTGGGGTGGGCATTAGTGGACATGGGCAAAGGTATGGATGGAAACAGAGGACAGGTATACCTCTGCCAGGTCAGAAAACAGAGCTTGACTCGCGCTGCGTCTCAGCACGTCCCAGTAGCTCCTGGGTGCAAACTCCTGACCCTCTTTTTTAAGCACCTGTGGAGGAGGCGTGACCAGAAGCACAGCCGTTAGCATCAGGCTCAGCACAGGAAGAAAAAGAGACAAGTAGGGAAAGGAGGAAAAATAGAAAGCAAAAGACATCTGAGTTTTCCTCCCCCACTTTCTTTCTTGATGACTTTTTCTTTCTTTTACTTTTTTCTTACTGTTTCGTTTGGGTATAAACATTAACTATTCAGTGCTTTCAGCACACACACACACACACACACACACACACACACACACACACACACACACACACACACACACACACACACCACAAATGTGAAAGGTGGGCAGTCTTCTTTGGGGGCAAAAGCCTATAATAGGGTATGCAGATGTGTATGCAGTATGTACACTTGAACGTACAGATCATCATAGTAAAACTGTAATGATGCCCAGTGGCATTAAGAGCCTGTGAAGAAAGGGCATGGAGAGGGGCTGGATAGAACTCTAGAGAGTGGGGATTTTCTCTGGGTCTTTATGACACCCCTATATCACACATCACACACACATAGCATTAAAGGTCTTAAAGGGATTTTAATTAAACACGAGCCAGGAATGAGCTGTGGGTTGTACTCATTGTGTATGACTGTACATGTGTGTGTGTGTGTGTGTGTGTGTGTGTGTGTGTGTGTGTGTGTGTGTGTGTGTGTGTGTGTGTAAAACTTCAAACATTGTGAGTTCTCAGGTGGCAAAGGGAAAGATGTGGTTAACGCCTAAAGGGGCATTTTGTAAATTAGTACAGGGCTGGCATGATGATTTTAGTCATGTTTAGTCAACTTCAAACACACACACGCACACACACACACACACACACACACACACTGCAATCTTCATATTCAATCTTATTATAATATTTTTGTATTTACCCTCATTTTATAGAATCCCCTGTCACAACATAACTTTAGAGTCAAGAAAACTATTGATCCAAGCAACCTGACTTTTGGGCTGTGCCTCTTCACAAAAAGCAGAATGATTTGATTAAAGATGGATAGATAGATCGATAGATAGATAGATAGATAGATAGATAGATAGATAGATAGATAGATAGATAGATAGATAGATAGATAGATAGACAGATAGATAGAAGGAAAGAAAGAATAAAAAATGTTTTGTATGTATGTGTTTCAGTGTGGCAGTGTCTAAGAACAGAGTTTTTGAGGAGTGTGGGCAGTTTGTCAGGGTGTGTGTATGTGTGTGTGTAACTGAAAAGGCAAGAGACATGTTAAAGAAGGGTGTAGCTGGGTGTGCAAGTGTGTGTGTGTGTGTGTGTGTGTGTGTGTGTGTGTGTGTGTGTGTGTGTGTGTGTGTGTTGTCAGTGCTTATCAGCTGTGCTTTTACTGGTGTTAGCTTGGTCAATGGAAAACACATTTGGAAGTGCACAGTGCATCCTCACTGAATACATCCACCCACAAATTCATTTACAAAATCAATTCATTGCATTTGAGGCCGGATTGAGTCAGATCAATTACAATAATCAGATTCTCTCACATTTCATTGAACCTGTTTCTCTCTCCCTGTTTCTTTTGGGGAAAAACCTGCAAAACTTCTCTAAATCTCCATCATCCTTGATTTATCAGTAAGTCAGCCAGCCAGTCAATCAATTAATCAATCAATCAGCCAGTCAATCAATCCATCAATCAATCAAACCATCAATCATTCCTTTTTCCATCATTTTGGCAAACAGACAGAAGACACATCATGTCCTTGCGAAGAGTCTCTAAACAGGCTGAAGCGGCCGGTGGCATACATACGCTGGTCACTGGGGCAACCTGATATCCATAGAGCTGCATACTCTTACACACAGAGACGAGGAGGACGCAGAGGGGTCACGGCATGCGGGCACACACAGACGAAGAAGAAGAGGAGGAAGACCAAAGGGAGGAAGAGAAGTATACATGTTAGAACATGCAATGACAGAAGGCAGTGGCTTTGAGTAAAAAATAAAAAAAAAACTCTTACAAAACAACCTACAAAACAAATAAAGAACACATGAGTGGTATTTAATTATACAACTCGAACAAACAACAACCCTTCACATTGCCAAACTATTCAGAGACCATAATGGAAGGTGAAATATCCCCTAAGAAATACTGCAGAGTGGTTTGAAATGTATTAGGAACTCAATAGGCTCAACACTGACAAGAATAGTTCAGTTGAAGGGCTGGTACAACCTTTTTAAGGTTGTCTAGTAATGAAGATGCTGGCCAGATGTGGTGCTCTGTATGACAATATTTTTTTACAAACTTTTGACTGTGGATAACAAATTAGCTGCTGGCTTCCTAGTGCGTGCGTTCCTAGTGGGTGCGTTTGCTGAATATTAAGCTTGACTTATGTTCTACATCCATCCTATTTCCTCTACTATCTACATACACTTGTGACAGTAATACAGTCCATTCACTGTCAGCACAACGAAGGACAACTGGAGTCAATGGTGTCTGCACAGGACTCTACAGTGTGTATCCTACACTTTGGACTGTGTTAACATTCTGTGCTGGTGTTTGTGCTTTAAAACGTTTTTTTGTTTTTTTTCAGAAGGTTTCTCATGCGCACTATAAACATTTTAAAAGCATTCACAAGCTCTGTAATATGTGTTGTATCACTTTTTATATCATTTTATTTTTTGTGACTATTGTTTTTGTTTATGTTTTCATAGCACTTTGGTCAACAGTTGTTGTTTTTAAATTTGTGACATTGACATGCCATGGGCATCATCAATTTAACCACAACTGAAAGTGTGATAGGATGAGAGTTAGGCCACTTTATAAAAACACAATATACACCAATCACCAATTCTATTTATGGCAGATATGGCATGATCATTAATGCAGTTAGATCACAAGACATGACAACTGCTGTTAGGAATGTTGCCTGTGACAATACAAATGTTAATAAAAAGTAGAATGGTTGTGTCCAATACATGTGGACTTGTTGAAAGTCACTGAATATTCCTGGACCATAGTAGAAAGCTATGAAACATTCAACCCCAACAACCCACCCCCCAGGTCAGGTGTCATGCCACAGTGACCTCGAAAGACCCTCTAGTCAACTCAGCAAACTAACTTACTGAGATCATGTAAACCAATTAGGGGTCTTCCGCTGCCTATCTCTGTTTACTATCAGTTTGCTCCTGGCCCTGTAAGGAAGGCAGCATTCTCAAAGCAACAGTCAATTCTCATACCAGGACCACATTATAGTCCAAAGACTGAAAAAAGAAATTTCACACAATGGGGAGACACTGTTATCTTGGGCAGGTGAGCAGCGTTGGCACCAATTGACATTGTTAATGAATATTAATAAAAAGGAATGTCCCACTCTCTGTCCAAGCATGCCACTTTCCACGTATTGTGGCGATGTATTGTTCCTAGACCTTGTTCGCAGGCCCTTTTGCCGGCTAAAATAACAGCTATTCCACACTGATCGCTTACATTCAAAAGGGTTGCCATGACACCAACACAAACAACACATATCACTGAGCGACAAAGTGTCCATTTCCTGTTATTCTACCCTATGAGAAAAAAGAAAACAAGAACACCTATTTGAGTCTGAACTGGTTCAAACAACATTCCACAGGTCTTGCCCATGGTTAAAGAAAAAGAAGAGTGCCTCAATTTCATAGCCGAATACCACCCACAACACACACACACACACACACACACACACACACACACACATATATACATGCTTACACACAAACACAGACACTCACACCCACCCACACTCACTCACTCACACACACACACACACACACACACACACACACACACACACACACACACACACACTTCAAAAACCTCCCCAAAAAACTCCATCGTCTTTATCTCCTCATCAAATCCTCTTGTTTACACTGGTCTGCATGGGCTGCTTATGGGAGATGTCACCCATCCCCTCTGCCATGAGGTGCAGAGCTGTTCCAGCCTGGCCTCCATCAGCTCTCTCAGCCCGCACAGCAGTCTTCAAAGGACCAGGAGAGTAAAAGCACCCCCCATTCCTCTTCCCATCAGCCCCCCACCCCACCCTTCAAGTCTTAGTCCCAGTCACAGGGCCCAGTGCCGAACAGGCAGTTGCCTCCACATGGGCAGCAACTGCAGTGGGATTCCACAGCAGGGCCTTGGAGCACTGGGTTAGACTTGTTCATGTCAGTGCTCAGCTCCTTTCACACACTGCACTCATGCATGGACTCACACTAATAACAACTCCACAGGGTTATGAGAGATTCCATCACAAGCACACCCACAAGGCATCGATTTCGCACTTTTAGTAATCCAAATCAGCAACATATTAGAGAGTCTTGCTACACGCATGGGAGCTCCTATAGCTTACAAAAATTACTAAGAAAACGTATACAAAGCATGACATCACCCCAGTACTAACCAAACATGACACATTTGACACATTTCATCACATCAAGGTTAGATTCACTGTATCTTTGGAACACACATTTCTGAACAGTTTGTAAATCAGTGATGGACCTTTAATCATTCTATGAGATACCATTATGTAATCAAAGCACACTCTGATAATTTTTTACAGAAAGACTGTAAACATGAAAACCAAAGCCTAATCTCAATACATTCTGTTTTGAATGCTTGTCAAAAATACACATAAATTATTTACACTTAAATACACATACATTCTGCACAATACTTCGCCTTGGCTGGGAATGGGGTGCAAGGGTAAGGCACACTAGTATTGGGCCTAAGAAACAAATTTAGATTTAGAAATTGGGTGTGCAAATTTAGAAATTCTATTCCTTAAAGTCAAACATAATTTGAGATCTTTTCCTCTTACCCTCCCTCCCTCTGGCTTACCAGCTGTGCTGATTTTTCTGCGTCTCCCTTTCTTCCTTTCTTCTCATTCTTCTTACGGAAGATTTCCTGTAGCTGTAAGGTTTAAAACAGAACAGAAGGGCAGAGCATATAAAACACTGTTGAATATTCTAAAATCAGAGCTTCCCTCTAAGTACACTTGCAGCTTGCACCTAAAACAAAAATAAAAAGGATGTGTTTCTGATTCTACACCTGCACTCTTCCACATCTCACTCACATAGACTAGAAGGTGGCTCCAGTAGGTTTTTCAAAGGTGTATGTCTACCATTATGTTTCCAAAACACCAGCTGTTGCTTCTGCACCTCAGAGGCCACATGGGGCCTATTTACACATGAGATATCCTTATGACGTCATGAGTGTGAGTGCAGGAGGGACAAACAGCTATGACATATAACACCAGGCCATCAGCACGGCACAACTAGGAGGTGCTAGGCCTATAAATATGAGGTTATGGTCATGAGATGACCTTTAGAGGCTAAGGTAGTGGTGGTGTTTGTTTGTGTGTGTGTGTGTGTGCGCGAGCGTGTGCGAGTGTGTGCACGTGTGTGTGTGTCCATGATGCTCACCACCAAGAACTCCCTCTTATCCACCATCTGGTTCCCGTCAGCATCGAACATGTTGAAGGCAATCTTAAACCCAGCGTGGGGCTCTGTGGGGAAAGCAGAGTGCCGGATCATATGATCTGGCAGCCTTGTGGACAGGTCGTCATCCACTCACTGCTACAGACAGAACAGGTCCATAAACCTTCACCATCAGCAGACCTTCCTGTTGGTGGGCATGTTTCTGACAATCAAAACATGCCAGTGAAATACCTATCTACGAGCACTTTAAATGGCCTCCCTCATTCATGGTTGCGTGAACAGACTAAAGAGAGTGTATTTTGACAAGCTCCATTCCACAAACAAGACTGTCTGATGTTCTCATGCATTTTAAGCCACTGCCTTTTCTCTTGTGTGTTGTGTTGGCAAGGATACGCCCGTATGGTGCACAGGTAGTGCCAGATATAACTCCTGAATATGTTGAGTGAAACCCTTCACTCTTTCGATACAGTAAATCCTCAGACAGAGGGGGAGGGAAGCAGAAGAATGAAACAATGAGTGCGGGGGACGAGACAGTAAGAAATAGGTGGTGAGAATATGATAAAAGCAAAAAAGAAAACACAGAGGCAAGACAAACAAGAAGAGCGCATGAGGTAAAGTGAGATGTGAAAAAAACTATCTAGAGAGTGTAAAGAGATGTTTGGGGGCGCGGGGAGGCCAAGGCACACCAGCGGGAGGTGAGAGTGTGCCTCAGCTGGGTCTGCAAGGGCCTTTTAGTCTGGGCAGCTGCCAACACATTAGAGGGCATATAGAGATGTGGATGTGACTGTGTGTATCTGTGTGTGTATGGGGTGGAGTGGGGGGGGGGGGGGGGGGGGCTGTTTTTGGGTACGTTTGTGGGTGGGCTTTGCCTGAGCTGGATCACACTGTAAACTTTTAGCTCTCTGAAGTTCAGGCTTTCTTGTTGATTTGTGTTTAAAACAAGACTCAGATGAAGAGAAAGAGACAAAGAGACAGAGAGAAAGAGAGAAAGAAAAACAGAGAGAAAGAGAGTGATGTAGGTAGGTGGAGAGAGAGAGAGAGAGAGAGAGTATGACAGAAAATGGGAGAAAGAGATGAAAAGGACAGAGGGTACTCACTTGTCAGGATGCAGAGCAGAAAGAGATACTCTGTGTAAGCGATGATGCCTGCAGAGGGAGAGGGAAATCAAAGGGATCACATCCATTCTCTTAATGTACAGTTACAGTGCCACACTTTTTCTCTCCTCCGACCCACTCCTCTCACACCACCACCCTCCATGCATCCTTTCATCAACTTGCGGCCTCCTCTGAGAGCTAGGATGGGAGCTTGTCTGACAGCTGGATCAAAAATATTTGCCAATTTTCAAAGCAGGGGCCTCCAAAGACAAATGAAGGTGACCGCACCTCTCACCCTACTCTTCCCAGGATGGGGGATGGTGTGTGTGGGTGTGTGTGTGTGTGTGTGTGTGTGTGTGTGTGTGTGTGTGTGTGTTTGGGGGGATGGGGGGCGGCAGCAAGGGTGTAAGAAAGTAATCCTCTCTTTCATACAGATAAAGATCTAAAAAGGCCACCGAGTTTCACCCATCCCCCAACCCTCCAACTGAACCTCCAACCCCAAAGCTGATGGAGGCCTTGCATAAGGGTCATGCCACTAGGATGCACAGGCAGACAGTGATGCTGGGAGTCTCAAACAGCTTCTGTTTGGATAAGCAAATGTGCCCTACAAAGAAAAGAAGAGACTTCTAGAACCATCCACTTTGTTCTGGGGTCGGGGGTGAGAGAGATGGAAAAGAGGGCAGGGGAGAAAGAAACCGAGATGATGAAGATATACACATGTACTATGTACAAGAGGAAGAATACATCTGAGTGTCTACAGGAAGTCCAAGCATCTGCATGCATGAGTGTGTGTCTGTGTGAGACACACACACACACACACACACACACACACACACACAGGTAGTTGCAGCTGAACGCACCCTCTGTTTTATTTTCCATTTTGCAAGTGAATGACCAGCAGCCAGCCTGAGGGCCGAGGATTTGGAGGGAGGAGAAGATGACACCTCATCAGCCTCTCTCTTCATTCCCACTCCAGCCCTCCTGTCTCCACCTGCCACTCTCTTGGTCAATCAGGCAAAGAGGACACACGCCTTGCAGTACAAACCTTGCAAACCTAACACCCATAACGTCCTATTACGAGAGCAAATAGGAACACAGATCCCTTGCCTTATCTTAAGGGGCTAAGTGGCACCATCTTTCCACGGCACAGGAACAGACACTGTGTTGAACATTTCTTTTTGTTTGAGGGTGTTTGTTTGGAGTTTTGATTGAGAGCACTTTGAAGGTCCCCATGCTGAGCTGCTGATTGAACTCCTGCAGTGCCGGAGTGCTGCGCTCTCAGCTTACCCTCTGATTTCAGGCTATGTGCACACAATGGAACTGCTTTACAAGCATGCAATTACACACACACACACACACACACACACACACACACACACACACACACACACACACACACACACACACACACACACACATATATATGCACACACAAATGCATGCACACACACACACTCTTGCATGATTACTGAACTAAACGAACACAAACCAGATGCACTGTGTAGCAGCACAAAATATGACCATTGCTTTTTTACTTGTGCTTTCTGAGGCAAATAAAATGTCTCTAAACTTTTCTTCAGCTCTAAATTTGACACATATTTAATACAGAGAAAATTCAATTAATCTGGCTTCATTAAAATAATCATAATACATACATAAATTGCAAATCTCTCTCTCACACACACACACACACACACACACACACACACACACACACACACACACACACACACACACACACACACACACCATGTTACAACATTTTCTACATCAAAGCACATCTGTTCAGTGAGACTGCGCCCACATGCCTGCCGGACACTCTCCGCTAGCAACCGTAATCCAGTGCAATGCCAAGCTCTCCATCAGGTAAGGGAAGCATGTCTCAACACCACCCTGAAGGAACAGCATGCTTGCTGATTTCTGTTTTCTTTTCCTTTCTTAATGCTTTGTTTGTCCACCCCTTCAAAAGACCTTTTCTTCCATATCTCTTATACCTCTCTCTCTCCATCTCTCTCTTTCTATTTGCTCTCTTCACTGGTCTATGTTCAGTGCCAAGATGGCAGTAGGAGGTTAACACCCAAAGTCAGTTTTTCATTAAAGGAAAAAAAGAATAAGACAAGCACATAGTTGTGTGGGAGGAGAAGAGTATGTATGTGTGTGTGTGTGTGTGTGTGTGTGTGTGTGTGTGTGTGTGTGTGTGTGTGTGTGCATGCGCGTGTGGGGGGGATTTCTACTTGAAATCCTGGAGTTCCTCCTGGAAACCACATGCACACACACACACACACACACACACACACACACTCACACTCACACTCAAATTCTCTGACGCGTGCACGTGTGCGCACGCGCACACACACACACACACACACACACACACACACACACACACACACACACACATACACACATAGACACAAACACACTCAAGTATACAGTAATCAATACAGAAATATTCAAATGATTTTCCAAGCCTACATGCCCTCAACAAGCTTGCTTAC
>CM059265.1:8933653-8941153 GCA_030347295.1 Setipinna tenuifilis
GTAGACATCCCCTTCCTCAAAGTCAAATGGGCGACCCTACATGAAGGGAAAACACAGATTGTGACCATGTAAGTGACAGGCAAAACCAATGGTAGAAAAATTGCGTCATGCAGAAACCAAAAACTCACAAACAGCTGGCCAAAAAAAAAAAACATAAATGGAAGACTCCACCATCAATGTCACTGAATAAGTAAACAGTGGTTGCTAATAACTATACACGTAGTGGTCAACATCTTGAAAATCCCAGGCAGATTCATCAGGCATACTTTCATAAATTTCTAATGAATCTATAGAGCTCCAAATTAATGATTTAAAACATTTTGTAAACATGCAGAATTTGATCTTGTCAAAATCCTCTAGTTCTCTTTAAGGGGAAAGATAGTCTTCTTCAACAGTCTAGTTCCCTGGAGCGCACTGTTTTGCATGAAATTGGTTATACTGGACAAAATCCACTGCTTAAAAAAAATTAACAAATGTAATATCCACAAACATCACTACAATCCCCTGTTCCACTGTGACACTAAAATCCTTAACCTTGTATCCCTGAATGCATGTAAATATGTGTATACATGATATACACTACCGGTCAAAAGTTTTAGAACACCACACTTTTTCCAGTTTTTTACTGAAAATTCAGTTTATTGTGTCATTGCACTCTAAAAATGAAAGCACAGAACAAATAAGCAATTTAAGTTGGAAAAAAAAAATCATGAAATCAATTTATAAACCAAAATGTATTCTAAACTTTTGACTTATCAAAGTAGCCACCTGAGCATACTCGTGGCATTCTTTCTGCAAGAGAAATCAAATATTCTTCAGAAAGTTATTCCAAAGTTTGTTGCAGAAGTTCCCATAAATGTGTGACACTTGTATGTTGCTTGACTTTCACTTTTCTGTCCAGTTCTTCCCAAACCAGCTCGATGGGGGTTAAGTCTGGAGATTGTGCTGGTCACTCCATGTTTTCAAGCTTACCATCTTGTTCTTTTTTCCTGAGGTAGTTTTGGATGAACCTCTGACCAACTAGGCGCATACCAGGGGGTATTGCATGGCGCTGCAGAATGCTGTGGTAGCAATGTGTTTTGCTTGAAGACGTTGTCCTGTGAGCTGCCTATCACATAATTTGTTAACTCTTAGAGACATGTTCTCTGATTCAGTTGTGGCTTTGGGTCTGCCAGACCACTTCCTGTCAGTTTCTCCCAGTTTTTGAGTGCCTTTTTATGGTGAAGAAAACTGTACTCACTGACACCTTGACTTTCTTTTGCAATTGTCCTGTAGGAAAGACTAACACTTTTAAGTGTCATGATGGTCTGTCTCTCCCAATGTTAATTGCCTCTTTCTTGCCATTTTTGTAGCATTACACTACTTTCTGCAGTACAATACTGTTCACCTGATGCTCCTGAGGGTCTGGTACCACAGTGTGTGTTTTAACACTGCTTTTATACCAACATTGGGTGTTGTAAGTAATCAAGAAAAGTTGAAACACCTACAGGAATTAGTAGCACTAGCTGTCAAGGCTGATTTAACCTTCATTGCTGCTGATTAGGTAACCAACTTTGTGTTCCCTGAAAAAGGCCTTTTTGTATAATTCTGAAATGTACACTATTTTTCGGTTTTAGGTAACCATATTTTTTTTTTACCTCTGGCTGTTCAGTACTTACCTTTGTACCATTTCAGGGTATTCACTGAACTTTTACTACTTGAATTGCAATAAATAACTGGAAAAATTAGGGTGTTCTAAAACTTATGACCGGTAGTGTATGTATATGATGTGTATATGCTGCTGGACACCCTAATTTCCTTTCGGATAAATAAAGTAGCTCTACTCTACTCTAGTCTACTACTAATAACACATTCAATGCTAATCACACTCCTCTGTAAAACAAACTTTCCAAGCTCTTTGTGGTAAAAGCTTAGGTACACTATAATGTCTTTAAACTTGTGTTTATGCTGCAGAACATGCACAGGGGGTTACATAAGGATTCCCACCAATCTTATCCATGTACAACATCTCCCCATTTACTTTACCATTCATCCTCCAGTCTGTCTCTCCCTTGCTCTATCTCTTCACCCATCCATCCCACCATGCACCCATTTCCCTGGTCCAGCCTTCCCAGCTCCTCTGAACATCTTTTTGCTCATCCATCTGTCAAACTAATTACCTCTCTCTACAACACACACACACACACCAGTTTTTAGGCTCTATATCCTCCTTTTTTGATTCTACAACAGGCCTAATATTTTCATTCGGCCAAGTCTATCTTTGTACTTTTCTTCCCCATCAACCTATTCCAATCTAAGAGTCATGACTTTTTTGTCTGTGACTGACAGCACGCTGTTCCACTGAAACCTCATCTGCCTGTCAGTCATTCTTCCATGCCATTGCCTTCAATTCAGATGTATTCAGTGGAACATGTTTATTTTGAGTTGCCTGAAAATAGCAACCCTGCCTCTGGCACAAAAATGCAAGACTTTTACTTTGCAGCGTGCCAACTGCATAAGAGAAAACAAAATGAATACATCTCTCATATTTCTGATAGATATGAATGCAGTGTTTCATTTTTTTCATCTCAGTGATAGTCAGTAGACATACATGTGCATGCATACATCTTTCATTAATATATGGTTTTCGTTGTTTTAGGAAGCCACGGAGGTCATGCAGGGCGTATGATCAAGGCAAAGACAAATAACCGAGAAGATCTGCAACCTCATCTACTCGACGTTCGTTGTTTGTTTGTTTGTAATTTAACTGGGCCTGTTGATCCGGAAACGTATCATTTTAGGCGAGATGTTCTCATCCGACTAAACAGGCCGGAGAGCAGATTGCCAGGATATACTTGAGCCGTCAGGATATTACTTTCAGTAAAGCACATTATCAAGATCAAAGTCAGCGTTGTCATTTCAGCACCCCTCCTTTGCGGAGAGCGCCCATACGGCGCGCATCACTGGTGGACAATCTCTACGAAAACACAGACTCATAGTTTCCGTTCTTTAAGAACGGACGGACTAATTCGTAACAGATTCATGTCAAAACATGAGCCAAATTAAGACACGGAATTATCATCTGAAATAAAATTCGCCACCTAAAGTCCTTTTTCAACGCAGTAGTCACTGCCATTTATCAGAAAGGCGTGATTTTAATTAGACACTTAGAGAGCAAAGATGACCTACAAATGTAACGATCATTTTAAGTTTCGCATACCATGACATCGACATATTACATGCTGACGACGTGGCATTAGCCTAACCAGCTGTTGGTTTGCCTACCTTTTCCTTAGCTGCTACCGCGGGCAAAGAAGGAAGCAGAGCTCGGCCGTTGATGAAGTGCCTGGGTCCCTTCCTTTTGCTGTCATGTCGCAAGTAACAATAAGCCCCTGCGCTTACTGCCACCACACCAGCCCCAAAGGCAAGCCATCCCCGTACTGTCTTCTCATTTTTTGCCTGGAATCGAAAGATATCCCTCTGCGGTCCAGACCATCCTGTCAGCCTGTTTACTACTACAGCCAGTCTCCGTACAGCGGCCATTGTTGTTGCTATGAAAATGTTGAGGCGAGTACCAACTTCCCTTTCATCGCGAGATGTTGCGCTCTCTCCGGTTCACCGGTCCGCTAACATTGAGCAAAGTCCGCGTTTTAACTAGGCTGAAAACCGTCAGGTTTGATGCTCGATTGGGCTCCCACGCTGTGCATGGTGATGTTTTCTAAAGTCTAGTGAATTATGAACAACAATATAGCCTTGCGAAAGGCAAGGGCTGATTCAGAAATGTGTCAAAAAAGGAATTACTTGTAGCCTAAATAAAGGCCTGTGGCCTAACCCTGGAGAACAAAATACTCCCGTCTGTTCCACAGAAGTAACCTGTTCTTTTAACACCATTGCCCGAAAGTAAACACATAACAGCAAGTCAACCATTTATTTTCAGTTAGCTGTGAACTTGAATACCCTGTAAGTATGCATCACAGGTTTGCCCGCTTCTTCAAAGATAAAAGTGACCTAGAAATCAAAGCACTGTCGCAATTACCATTCTCACCATGAATAGTGGACAATTATTTCAGAAGCCGGTTCACTTTGATACAATTAATTCAATTACCATGTATTAGTTCTATGAAGTCTTTGGTAAAAGAAAACACTCTACTTAATAATGGGCACTTATTCAAATGAGGCAAGTGGCTGTGCCCTCTGATTTCTTTACATCGGACCCAACGAACAATTTATCTAATGCCAATGTCATCACAGAATTTGGCACATAATTGACGTCTCCATTGTACAGTATCGATTCTGCGAGCGTCTGGATTGATCTCGCCTTCAAGGGACGCATTGATTTTGTTTTAAGGTATTTTTGGAAAATCATAAATACTAATGAGCACTGGGAAACGAGGGAGTGGGCCCGTAGTCTCGGGAGGACGCCCTTGATGAATCACCAAGGTGTGGAAGTGGTCGCCAGGTCATTTGCTGCAATTCGATTGGGATACATCTACTACAGTATTTGATCAGTCAACGCCAGAGTCGCCTGCACAAAGTAGGCTACTGTGTTCCTGAGCCAATCCCTGTAAAAAATCTAAGACGTCCTGCGCATATCGATCCAAGTAGAGGGAGGTTAACATGGCCTGCGAAGGAATATTGTGGACTGCGAAGTGTTTCGTCGCAGCTACACCACCAGTTCCAGCAGAGTAACAGACTATTTGGAAGAATGACTTCACAGTGATTCATTCACTTTATTGTTCTTATAATGGCCACCATTTTGTAAAGCGAAACATAAACAGAAATTGAAACAACGTCAAACAATCACTTTGATCGCCAACTCTTTGATATCTCCTTCTATCGCAATTAAGAGAAATGTCTCCTAAGACGCTGTTAGAGCAGTCATGTTTAACAGTAAAGTGATAGCATTTGCACTGGTGCCCATGGATGTTTATTATGACTGTTTCAAACAACCCTACTTTGTAACGCTTTATGACTGAGCGGTCGTATGAAGTAACGTCTGCACACGGGAAAGCAAGTATGCTCTCATGTTGAGGTCAAAGAGCAACTGTATAGGGTACCAAACCACTAATCTGTTAATACATATGCGCATATACTGTCACACACAGAGAGACACACAGACACAGACACAGACACAGACTCTCTCTCTCACACACACACACGCACACACACACACGCACACAGACACACACACACACACACACAGTTCCCAATTAATAGGTTGAATGTATGTATTTGATCTATGGATTTGATGTATACATGCTGTTTTGTTTCTTATTTATTTTATTTGTTTTTTTCTCGTTGTACTGATTACTTGTAGGACTAAAGCTTTGACAATACGAAATATATTTTCCAATAAAGCTCAATTTAATTGAATTGAGAGAGAATTGTGTAGGCCTATTGTAAATATCTATGTATTTCTCTCGCGCTTTCACTCCATCTCCATTTGTGACAGTAGAGAGAGACAATCTTTAAATATAATTTTGGATATAATTTCGTACCTTGTATGTAAAGGTTTAAATTCTTTACCAACCCTAATGTTTTGCCATGTCAATAAAGATTTTTTATTTGGATTGGATTAAAACAGAGTGCTTGGGAGACTTTTAAAGGGGAGCTCCCCATGCTTTCTGTCGGTAAGCGCACTTATAAACTCAAAGCACCGCCCTCTGTCTTTCCCTTTTTTCCTTCCCCTCCAATGCATTTCCACCTGCCACACGTCTTCGACACACACGCCACAGAATCTAGCTCACGCTGCCGTCGCTGATGCATCAGATCATTGAAGCCTAGGGGATTTAAAAAAACGCGATACCCCTGCGCATCCCTCTGCGACACTGTGAGATTACCCCGGCGATTAGTGTTAGTTACACGCTTAAAACATCTATACTTCTCTACTTCTTTCATATCCTTCCATCGCTGACTGTACTTTTTTGCCCTCTCAATAATCCTTCTATGGGATGACTGCGGGATGCATCAATGCAAGCACCAAAGGTGAGGAAGCCATCAAACGATCAAGGAGTTATGTTTCAAAAAGAAATCTATAAAGCGCTTCATTAGCATATGTCAAGGGGTCATTTACATATGGAATAGATTTAAACAGGAGCACTGCACTCTACGGCTGTTCAGAGCAACACGCAGTGTGGAAGAGAGAGGAGCGTCTGCCTCTTCCAGAACCGCATCTAGTGAATCGCGGAAACCCAGAGAGTACGGAGCAATAGCAGAGCATTGGGGAGTATCCCAGGGTTGACAGAGCATGTGCTTCACGGCAATCAGCGCGGATGTAAACACGCACTGAAAACCCGCAATCGTGGACTGCGCAAAAAGCAGAGAGCAGCTGAAACGCAGACCAAAGGAAGCTCTGTTGGTTCGCACGCATTAACTTTTTTCACCTTTTACACACTCCCGCTCTCCAGGATTTGCAACGGTAAAACGTGGGTCTGTTGATTTGGTGATGGGTGCTGTGGGTGAGGTGGGCAGTTTCTCGCACGGCCTTGAGAGCTTCGGACACGCATCCCATTTTGTCCTGACGCCTGCGGGGGATACTGCCGCCCTTATGAATGAGCACCTGGTCTCCGCGGAAAGACTCTCCCGGAGCACTTCCGCGGATTTAACCCATCTGAAAGGGATCCTCCGGCGAAGACAGCTCTACTGCAGGACCGGGTACCATCTCGAAATCTTGCCGGACGGCACAGTTCAAGGCACTCGGAAAGATCATAGCAGATTCGGTAAGAAAAAAGAAATTCACCCACTTGATTAAACATTTTTTAAACGTATACCCGTTTCTTAGAACACAGTCCCTGCCGCAAATGTTTAGCTAGTCTTGGTATATTTTCTAGATTATTTATAGTATGCCTCAACAGTTGACATCAATATAAAAAAGCCTTTTTTGTACTTAAGTGATGTCTTAACATGTTACATAATGCGACAATCAGGATTTAAAGTTATTTGACGTGGTTTATTACAGACTTAGTAGCTTCAGAGATTGGAGGCTTCTACAGTTTTCTCTTCTCTTTATTTTTTTCTAACATTCAGTGCCATTTTTATTGCGTTTGACACAAGGCATTTATAGGAATTTTGTTCTGTTTGACTGCAGGTATACTGGAATTCATCAGTCTTGCAGTGGGAATGGTGAGCATCCGTGGAGTGGACAGTGGACTCTACCTGGGAATGAACAGCAAAGGCGAACTGTATGGCTCTGTAAGTACATGACTTTTCAGTCGGTCTGTTTCAAATTGTTTTTGTTTGTTTGATTGATTTTACAAAATTAGCATTTTAATTTTTCTACTTATTTATTAATTTCAATGTGGAACACAAAATGACAGCTTCTGCAAGTGACCTATTCTCTCTCTGGAGATGAGTAGGCAAGCCAGCAGGTGGCGTCTTTACGAGTAACCAATATATGCTGTATAGACATGTTTGGTGTCACCTTTGTTTCACACATGGCTAATTCTCTGTCTCCATTTTTTTAGGAAAAGCTGACAGCAGAATGCATCTTCAGAGAGCAGTTTGAGGAGAACTGGTACAACA
>CM059265.1:8946153-8956153 GCA_030347295.1 Setipinna tenuifilis
TGCTGGTGTTCATACAACTTGTTCTACTCCAGGTTTGCTGAAGAAGGTCTTTTTGTAGTTTTACAGTGCAATGCAAAGCAGTGTGCTGAACTCTTATCTGTGACCTTTTCCTATTACAGAGCAATGCACTGTGCTGTTATCTGGTGGCTTTTTCTTATTCTTGTGATTTTTACTCTTCAGGGATTTCTCTGCGCACAAAAACTAAATCACCATTTCACCCAGCAACTTCATTTAAACTTAATTTCATAGCTCTCATAAAAGGACACTTATGCTATGAATTTTTACTTTTCCGGTCTTTGTATTTTTTAAATACCTGCGATAAACAAGTGAAAAAATCCTATTGAAATGAATGTGGAACTTGGAGAATTTATTTCCCATTGTTCACAGAATTCTACAAAAAAAAACCTATTTCTTCATTGTCGTCTGTAAGCTGTCTACTCTGTAGACATTCCACAGGAATTTCTGCAGTCTGTATTGACCAAACTATTAAAAAAAGTCAACTACTGAAACATTTTATATGAATTATTAGTGGTTCAATAACCTTTTAATACAATTAACAACTTCTTACAGTTTTTTTCAACCATTTACACACAAAATCTTTATACAGCACACAATTTCCAATGCCTTTCACTCAAACATCACAACTCAACATCAAATCATCAAAACCATACACACATTCTCAGCCTTGACACAGTTTTCAATTTAGCTATTCACTTGTTTCAAATCAATACACACAAATCTCTACTTAACACACAGAAATCTAACAGGAAGCAACATGATTTCCTATTTTAAACACAACCAATCAAAATGTCACACTTATTCATCAGTGCTTTAAACTCTGTCCTCGTATGTGCAAACAATAACTGCTTTACTGAACAAACATTTTTCTGTTGTCAAACTGTCTCCATTTTCAACATTTCTCAACCCATTCAAAGATTTTTTTCTGAACATGGCGCTGGAAAATATATAATCATTGTCCCTATGTCCACCTTCCACTTCTCAAGGCAATAGAGAAAGCATGTGGTGACACTGGTGCTGCTTGTATCCAAGGTTGTATATTCCATACAGGTAGATTCTGTCCTTAGTGTTTGGCAAGAGAAAATATAGCATGTGATGCGAAAGAAGTTTTTTGGCCAGACCCAGCCCAAAGGAGAACTGGACTCTAAATTCACACGCAACTAGCTGTCCCCCATCAATGCTAACTAACACAGCTTATGCCACCCGCATTTTTTTTTTACTGCTACTGTACAGTTTTTTTCAACCATTTACACACAAAATCTTTATATAGCACACAATTTCCAACGTCTTTCACTCAAACATCACAACTCCACATCAAATCATCAAACCCATACACACATTCTCAGCCTAGACACAGTTTTCAATTTAGCTATTCACTTGTTTCAAATCAATACACACAAATCTCTACTTAACACACAGAAATCTAACAGGAAGTAACATGATTTCCTTTTTCACACACAACCACTCAAAATGGCACACTTATTCATCAGTGCTTTAAACACTGTCTTCGTATGTACAAACAATAACTGCTTTACTGAACACCCATTTTTCTATTGTCAACCTGTCTCCATGCTAAACATTTCTCAACCCAAGCAAAGAATTCTTCTCAACATGACACTGGAAAATATATGATCACCACCTGCATGTCTAACTTCCACTTCACCAGGCAATAGACAAAGCATGTGGTGACATGGATGCTGCCTGTATCCAAGGTTGGATATGTCACACAAGAAGATTCTTTGCCACAGTGTTTGGCAAGAGAAAATATAGCATGCGATACGAATAAAGTATTTTGGCCAGACCCAGCCAGGAGAGATGGACCCTAAACACACACGCAACTAGCTGCCCCCCATCAATGCCAACCTAGCACAGCACACCTTATGCCTACCACATTTTTACAGTACTACTGTAATATCACGTCATATGTATAAAATGTTTTTCCATTCATAACCACTAGCTACAGAGCTTTGATACAAGCCATGCCCTGTCTAGCGTGTTTGCTTTACTGTAGTATGTCACTTGTAATTGTTTTGCACATTGTGTAATGTGAATGCACATGTGTATCCTAGTGTGTTTGTCCACGTGTGTGTGTGCACATGTGTGTAAGTATGAAAGTGTGTACACACATAGACATGAGAAACTACACAAAGTGTGTGTGGATAGTGTGTGTATGTACTATTCTGTATCTGTTTTGTTCATACTGTGTTTTACCGTAACAGTTTCGTGTACCACCAATTGCTACAGGTGAAATATTGTCTCATCTCACTATGTACTGTGTATCTATTTATTTAGAAAATTAGAGTAAATATTTTTCGTTCCAAAATTGTTTGTGTTGATTTCCACTTGCATACTACCATATTTTCACTCTTGTATGGCAATATATCAAAACATCCAAAAAAACAAAAGTGTCTTAGATTTAGACCAATAGTGTGTAAATGATATACACAGGTATGTAAGGCTATGGAAAATGTGTTTATAACATGAGACAAATGCTTGCTTTTGAGATGTGTTTAGAATATTTTGAATACTGTGTTTCATTTTGCAACAGATAGGGCACTTTTTGCAATTTGTGTGAACAATAATTACAGTTTTTTTCAACCATTTACACACAAAATCTTTATATAGCACACAATTTCCAACACCCTTCACTCAAACATCACAACTCCACATCAAATAATCAAACCCATACACACATTCTCAGCCTAGACACAGTTTTCAATTTAGCTATTCACTTGTTTCAAATCAATACACACAAATCTCTACTTAACACACAGAAATCTAACAGGAAGCAACATGGTTTCCTTTTTCAAACACAACCACTCAAAATGCCACACTTATTCATCAGTGCTTTAAACTCTGTCTTCGTATGTACAAACAATAACTGCTTTACTGAACACCCATTTTTCTATTGTCAACCTGTCTCCATGCTAAACATTTCTCAACCCAAGCAAAGAATTCTTCTCAACATGACACTGGAAAATATATAATCACCACCTGTATGTCTAACTTCCACTTCACCAGGCAATAGAAAAAGCATGTGGTCACATTGATGCTGCCTGTATCCAAGGTTGGATATGTCACACAAGAAGATTCTTTCCTCAGTGTTTGGCAAGAGAAAATATAGCATGCGATACGAATAAAGTATTTTGGCCAGACCCAGCCAGGAGGAGAGATGGACCCTAAACACACATGCAACTAGCTGCCCCCCATCAATGCCAACCTAGCATAGCGCACCTTATGCCTACCACCAGTGGCGGTTCTATAGTGTTTTACGCCCCGGGCGAGACCACCTCTCAGCACCCCCCCCCCCCCCCCCCCCCCCCCCCCGAAACGAACACACCAAACATTAAAGTTAAAAAAATACATTATTTAAAATGGTTAATAAATAAATACCACAACCATTATCAAACAAAGATTTGTGCAATGACTGCAGACGGCTCTACATTCAGAATTAAAAGACAAAATATATAGGAATTCTACTGAAATACAGTTTTAAAATTAGTACAAAAAACTGCATATATAAATTAGGTTTATATAGGCCTACGTGTAAATCACTGGTACATTTAAAATTCACTCTATTTTACATTTATAAAGGTTTCATATGGGAGAACAAAAACATTGTGTACAGAGTTTGAAATAAATACGAAGAGGGAAAATTTACGTAACAGTAAGATTGTTTCTTTTCATATTAGTTTCACCAGCAGATGTTGCCCTTGGCCTATGAACCTGCAAACCGACGAGAACTATGTACTTGTGACTGAGGGCAGCCGCAGCATAGCTAGCTAGCAACCTAAGGAAGAAAGTGCTAGTCTTATCCGAACGTTAACTGAAAACAGTCGAGTGACCATGATGAATTGCTTTCAAATATCCATATCCATATTTATATCCACAACCTAAACTAGCTAGCCAGCATCAATCATTTACAACTTTAATCATTTGCAACACTTGTTAACACAGTCTGAACCTTAGTAGCCTGGGAGCTAATGTTACAAAGTTTGTTGATGGTAAGGAGCAAGGGCTACAAAATGAACTTTTTATTATTATGATTTATTTATTTAAAACACTGTCTTATCTGCAAGCGTGGGATTCATCTCGCGTTCTATTCTTTTTTCCGCTCCCGACTTTAGATATCTTTTCAAGGCCCTGTGCAAACATTTCTCTGCCAAACTTAAACTAAGACTGAGCAATAATCGACCAGACCACTGAAAGGTGGGGGAGGGGGGCACCAGGAGGAGAATGGAGAAGGAGAGGAGCAAATTGACCCATGTTGCTTTTGTATTGCTTAAAATAAATATTAACATGCTTTGCACATTTTTAAAATATCCTTACTAGCACGTACCTAGCCTATTGTGATGATTTTTTCACGAGCCAATTTTTTTGGTGGTGCCCCCACAAGCACTTGGTGCCCTACGCACGCTGCGTTATGTGCGTGTGCGGAGCTACTGCCCCCGAGACAGAGAAGACACGCTGCTTCTGTGCATGCCACCTTCTCAGCAAGCAAGGGCGCCTGCAGTTCGCCATTGTGCCGATTGCAGCATTACAGGGGGCGCCAATGTGCCGATTGCAGCGATATGACAAACGGAGCTTTTTATTTTATTTTTTTCCCCAAGCGCTCCTGGCGCCCCCCACGAAATGGCGCCCCGGGCGGCTGCCCGGTTCGCCCGTGCCTAAAACCGCTACTGCCTACCACATTTTTTTGGCTGCTACTGTAATATCACGTCATATGTATAAAATGTTTACAGAGCTTTGATACAAGCCATGCCCTGTCTAGCATGTTTGCTTTAGAATGTCACTTGTAATTGTTTTGCACATTGTGTAATGTGAATGCACATGTGTATCCTAGTGTGTTTGTCCACGTGTGTGTGTGCACATGTGTGTAAGTATGAAAGTGCGTACACACATAGACATGAGAAACTACACAAAGTGTGTGTGGATAGTGTGTGTATGCACTATTCTGTATCTGTTTTGTTCATACTGTGTTTTCCGTAACAGTTTCGTGTACCACCAATTGCTACAGGTGAAATATTGTCTCATCTCACTATGTACTGTGTATCTATTTATTTAGAAAATTAGAGTAAATATTTTTCCTTCCAAAATTGTTTATGTTGATTTCCACTTGCATACTACGATATTTTCACTCTTGTATGGCAATATATCAAAACATCCAAAAAACAAAAGTGTCTTAGATTTAGACCAATAGTGTGTAAATGATATGCACAGGTATGTAAGGCTATGGAAAATGTGTTTATGACATGAGACAAATGCTTGCTTTTGAGACGTGTTTAGAATATTTTGAATATTGTGTTTCATTTTGCAACAGATAGGGCACTTTTTGCAATTTGTGTGAACAATAGTTAAATTTGTGTGTAGAGTTTTGAGAAAAGCACATAGAGTTTTGTGTTTAGAATATTTTGAATACTGTGTTTCATTTTGCAACAGATAGGGCACTTTTTGCAATTTGTGTGAACAATAGTTAAATTTGTGTGTAGAGTTTTGAGAAAAGCACATAGAGTTTTGTGTTTAGAATATTTTGAATACTGTGTTTCATTTTGCAACAGATAGGGCACTTTTTGCAATTTGTGTGAACAATAATTACAGTTTTTTTCAACCATTTACACACAAAATCTTTATATAGCACACAATTTCCAACACCCTTCACTCAAACATCACAACTCCACATCAAATAATCAAACCCATACACACATTCTCAGCCTAGACACAGTTTTCAATTTAGCTATTCACTTGTTTCAAATCAATACACACAAATCTCTACTTAACACACAGAAATCTAACAGGAAGCAACATGGTTTCCTTTTTCAAACACAACCACTCAAAATGCCACACTTATTCATCAGTGCTTTAAACTCTGTCTTCGTATGTACAAACAATAACTGCTTTACTGAACACCCATTTTTCTATTGTCAACCTGTCTCCATGCTAAACATTTCTCAACCCAAGCAAAGAATTCTTCTCAACATGACACTGGAAAATATATAATCACCACCTGTATGTCTAACTTCCACTTCACCAGGCAATAGAAAAAGCATGTGGTCACATTGATGCTGCCTGTATCCAAGGTTGGATATGTCACACAAGAAGATTCTTTCCTCAGTGTTTGGCAAGAGAAAATATAGCATGCGATACGAATAAAGTATTTTGGCCAGACCCAGCCAGGAGGAGAGATGGACCCTAAACACACATGCAACTAGCTGCCCCCCATCAATGCCAACCTAGCATAGCGCACCTTATGCCTACCACCAGTGGCGGTTCTATAGTGTTTTACGCCCCGGGCGAGACCACCTCTCAGCACCCCCCCCCCCCCCCCCCCCCCCGAAACGAACACACCAAACATTAAAGTTAAAAAAATACATTATTTAAAATGGTTAATAAATAAATACCACAACCATTATCAAACAAAGATTTGTGCAATGACTGCAGACGGCTCTACATTCAGAATTAAAAGACAAAATATATAGGAATTCTACTGAAATACAGTTTTAAAATTAGTACAAAAAACTGCATATATAAATTAGGTTTATATAGGCCTACGTGTAAATCACTGGTACATTTAAAATTCACTCTATTTTACATTTATAAAGGTTTCATATGGGAGAACAAAAACATTGTGTACAGAGTTTGAAATAAATACGAAGAGGGAAAATTTACGTAACAGTAAGATTGTTTCTTTTCATATTAGTTTCACCAGCAGATGTTGCCCTTGGCCTATGAACCTGCAAACCGACGAGAACTATGTACTTGTGACTGAGGGCAGCCGCAGCATAGCTAGCTAGCAACCTAAGGAAGAAAGTGCTAGTCTTATCCGAACGTTAACTGAAAACAGTCGAGTGACCATGATGAATTGCTTTCAAATATCCATATCCATATTTATATCCACAACCTAAACTAGCTAGCCAGCATCAATCATTTACAACTTTAATCATTTGCAACACTTGTTAACACAGTCTGAACCTTAGTAGCCTGGGAGCTAATGTTACAAAGTTTGTTGATGGTAAGGAGCAAGGGCTACAAAATGAACTTTTTATTATTATGATTTATTTATTTAAAACACTGTCTTATCTGCAAGCGTGGGATTCATCTCGCGTTCTATTCTTTTTTCCGCTCCCGACTTTAGATATCTTTTCAAGGCCCTGTGCAAACATTTCTCTGCCAAACTTAAACTAAGACTGAGCAATAATCGACCAGACCACTGAAAGGTGGGGGAGGGGGGCACCAGGAGGAGAATGGAGAAGGAGAGGAGCAAATTGACCCATGTTGCTTTTGTATTGCTTAAAATAAATATTAACATGCTTTGCACATTTTTAAAATATCCTTACTAGCACGTACCTAGCCTATTGTGATGATTTTTTCACGAGCCAATTTTTTTGGTGGTGCCCCCACAAGCACTTGGTGCCCTACGCACGCTGCGTTATGTGCGTGTGCGGAGCTACTGCCCCCGAGACAGAGAAGACACGCTGCTTCTGTGCATGCCACCTTCTCAGCAAGCAAGGGCGCCTGCAGTTCGCCATTGTGCCGATTGCAGCATTACAGGGGGCGCCAATGTGCCGATTGCAGCGATATGACAAACGGAGCTTTTTATTTTATTTTTTTCCCCAAGCGCTCCTGGCGCCCCCCACGAAATGGCGCCCCGGGCGGCTGCCCGGTTCGCCCGTGCCTAAAACCGCTACTGCCTACCACATTTTTTTGGCTGCTACTGTAATATCACGTCATATGTATAAAATGTTTACAGAGCTTTGATACAAGCCATGCCCTGTCTAGCATGTTTGCTTTAGAATGTCACTTGTAATTGTTTTGCACATTGTGTAATGTGAATGCACATGTGTATCCTAGTGTGTTTGTCCACGTGTGTGTGTGCACATGTGTGTAAGTATGAAAGTGCGTACACACATAGACATGAGAAACTACACAAAGTGTGTGTGGATAGTGTGTGTATGCACTATTCTGTATCTGTTTTGTTCATACTGTGTTTTCCGTAACAGTTTCGTGTACCACCAATTGCTACAGGTGAAATATTGTCTCATCTCACTATGTACTGTGTATCTATTTATTTAGAAAATTAGAGTAAATATTTTTCCTTCCAAAATTGTTTATGTTGATTTCCACTTGCATACTACGATATTTTCACTCTTGTATGGCAATATATCAAAACATCCAAAAAACAAAAGTGTCTTAGATTTAGACCAATAGTGTGTAAATGATATGCACAGGTATGTAAGGCTATGGAAAATGTGTTTATGACATGAGACAAATGCTTGCTTTTGAGACGTGTTTAGAATATTTTGAATATTGTGTTTCATTTTGCAACAGATAGGGCACTTTTTGCAATTTGTGTGAACAATAGTTAAATTTGTGTGTAGAGTTTTGAGAAAAGCACATAGAGTTTTGAAAACGTGTGTAAAAGGTTGAAAAAAACTGTAAATTTGTGTGTAGAGTTTTGAGAAAAGCACATAGAGTTTTGAAAACGTGTGTAAAAGGTTGAAAAAAACTGTAATATCATATATCATATGTATAAAATGTTTTTCCATTCATAACCACAAGCTACAGAGCTTTGATATAAGCCATGCCCTATCTAGCATGTTTGCTTTATGTCACTTGTTTTTGTTTTGCACATTGTGTAATGTGAATGCACATGTGTATCCTGCTGTGTTTGTCCACATGTGTGTGTGTGCACGTGTGTGAGTATGAATGTGTGCAGTTTCTCAGTCTATGTGTGTACGCACTGTGTGTGTATGTGTGTGTGTACTATTCTGTATCTGTCTTGTCCATACTGTGTTTTACTGTAACAGTTGCGTGTATATATATCACCAATTGCTCCAGGTGAAACATTGTTTCGTCTTACAATGTACTGTGTATCTATTTGTTTAGAAAGTTACAGTAAATATTTTTGGTTCTAACATTATTTGTGTTGACTGCCATTTGCATACTACTATATTTTCACTCTTGAATGGCAATATATCAAAACATCATAAAACAAAAGTGTCTTCGATTTAGACCAACAGTGTGTAAATGATATACACATGTATGTAATGCTATGGAAAATGTGTTTATAACATGAGACAAATGCTTGCTTTTGGGATGTGTTTAGAATATTTTGAATACTGTGTTTCATTTTGCAAAAGATAGGGCACTTTTTGCATTTTGTGTGAACAATAGTTAAATTTGTGTGTAGAGTTTTGAGAAAAGCACATAGAGTTTTGAAAACGTGTGTAAAAGGTTGAAAAAAACTGTAAGCATCTGTCAACATTATGTAAATGCTGGAACGCTATGACCATCTTTACCAATAAAACCACTGAATGTTTTCCATGCTCATTAACTTATTTATCTATTCAGTATTACTATCATTAAACAACTAATTATTTAACTGTGCCTGTCTCCACTTAGCCCATCTGCATTCTGCATCACACTTTAAATGTGATGCTGTTGCAATTTGTGCCCACTACATGTTAAAATAAGACAAGGAAGGGACTGTGGTGTTACTAATGTTTGCTGTACTACTATCAAACCTTGTAATTATTACATATTCCTACTACCTGAACCAGTTTAGTGGTAAGTAAAGTATTCATTATTAGTAAATAGCCTTTAAATACAATAAATAACAATAAACAAAAAACCTGTTAAGCAACCATCAACATTATGTCACTGCAGGTGCAATGTGATGCGGGAACAATGTTTAATGTTTTACAGGAACAGTGCAACATTACATAATATTAGGCAGTATGTCCATTTTAGTGTCTATGACTCTCTTTGTCAATTTTCATTTGACTGCTTATCCTAGTAACATCACCTGAAGTCCTTTTTAACATAATCCTTGCTAGTAACTGTTTGACTGTCTAAAAAACCCTTCTCTTTATTCTACAGATTTTTTCTATTCCCAATTTGTAGGTGCACTTTTTAAAATGTTTGCTTTGCATTCATTGTGTAATTCCTGGAAATTGCAAATCTAGTGAAAGGTAGCATTAGCGGT
>CM059265.1:8958653-8961977 GCA_030347295.1 Setipinna tenuifilis
TGTACATGATACATTTCAAGTGGCCTTTTGTACATTTAGATGTAAGCTCCTAATTTCATTGCTCCAGTTTGTTCTCAGTTTTGCATCATAGGCCTTAAAACATTTGCCATACCATCTAGGCCTTTATATCCTCTACTCTCTCTATCTTTCTCTGTCAATCCCTCACTTTCTGTGTCTATCCCTGGTGATGTTCGGTGAAATCCCAAACAAGTATGGTGCATGATCCCCCTCTTCATGAGATCACAGACATGGATATCAAACGAAGGACCCACCTGTCAGCGTGTGTGAGTCCACAATTAAAGCTGCCGCAGCCAGACGTCACATAAATCATCAGCCCTGAGCAGGGAGGTGGGAGCAGCAGGAGGCAAGTCCCAACAAGCCCACCAGCTCAGAGAGAGACAGAGAGCAAGAGAGAGAGAGAGAGAGAGAGAGAGAGAGAGAGAGAGAGAGAGAGAGAAAATCACACCAGTGTCCAAACACAATTTAAATTTCTTTTGCTCACATCCTCATGTGTCATGTGTTAGCCATATCTGTAGTACTGCTTTCTCAATTCGAATTTGTGTTTTTTTTGTCATATCAATAAAACGTTTTAATTGAATTGAGAGAGAGAGAGAGACAGAAACAAAGACTTCCACTTACATTTACAGTTATTTATACAAAAAGAAGTACAACATTTAGTACAAGTAGGTGGACCAGGGACTGAAGATGGCATTCCTGGGTCAGGTAATAAAGACATTATACAAATTGGTGGATATTGTCCCTCATGCTACAAAGCTTACTGCCATCATACATGTCCTAGTATCCTCCCGATAAATGACAGCAATTCTGTCCTAATGGACCAAATTGGGAGATTGAGATTTGGGAAAATTTAATAAAATGTATCTACATACCAAGATCTAGAGATCTAGAATCAACTATTAGGCATACAGCTAGTGGGTGTCTCATATCCTCATATCCTTTATTTTTTCTTGTGTGTACTTTTTTTTGTAACGTATGAGAAGATCTGTCAGTATGTGTAGGTGTGGAGGTTACTGTGACCTGATTGAAGAAAAAAAAACATTAGTGAGTCTCTCGCTCTCTTTGCCTGTCTCTCTCTCCCTCTCTCTCTCTCTCTCAGTCTGTGTGTGTGTGGTGAAAAGAGTACTCTTGAAGTTTACACACACACACACACACACACACACACACACACACACACACACACTCACACTAACACACACACACAACATGAGCATGCATGCACATGTACACACGTATACACACAGGCACGCACACACAGGCACACGCACACACACACACACACACACACACACACACACACACACACACACACACACACACACAGAGCTGTCAAAGAGACTGCGGTGAGAGGAAATTCCCTGGCTGGGAAAACCAGGGATCACTCACGTCCTGATCCAGTGATAAGAAACATGCTGCGTAGATTGGAGTGTGTGTGTACGTCTATCTGTGTGTAGGAACGTGTGTGTGTGTGTGTGTGTGTGTGTGTGTGTGTGTGTATGTGTGTCTGTGTGTGTGTGTTTTTTATTTGCCTGTGCATTTGTATATAGAAAATTCTTTGTGTGTTTGTGTATGTGTTCGAGATTGTATGTGTATCCATACCTGTATGAGTGTTCACACAAACATGAAGTGTTTTGTTCAGTGCCTGTGGAAACAAGTGGAGACAGACAGACAGACAGACAGACAGACAGACACACACACATCCACACACACACACACACACACACACACACACACACACACACACACACACACACACACACACACACACACACACAACCTTACTCTGAGAACACACTCTTTCCACTTGCATGCTGCTGAAAGAGGTACACTGCACTTTTCTGTGATGCCGTCACCTCATACCAAAAAGGCAGCTAGCTGTCAGGAGGGGCAGGCATTCAGAGACACACAAGTACACACTCCTGCACAACTACACACACACACACACACACACACACACACACACACACACACACACACACACACACACACACACACACACACACTCACACTTCTTCTACAATGGCCTGAATAGTAGAGAACATCTGTCTGCACTTTGAGAAGTGTCAAGAAGTCCCCAAGAGACACTGAGGAGTTGAAGACATGCATGCTTGCACACACAGTTCACAGTTCACACACACACATACACCCCCCCCCCCACACACACACATGCACACATGCAGACATGCTTGTACACACACTTGAGGAAAGTGACTGATGATGTGAATAGCTGGTGTGAATAGCTTGTCCGAATATCCATCACAACTCAGTGACACACCCCAAGAAATGCACCTTACTTCACCACACGCCTCACGTCACCTTCACAATGAAATCACCAGCATGGCTTGTGCCTGCAGGTATAAGGTTCTGCATATCTGTTTGTCTGTGGATGTGTGCAAGTATATGTGCATACCTCTTTGTGTCTGTGTATGTCTGTTTGTGTGAACCTTCTAAAAGGGAGGAGATGGAATTAGCATGATGTTCTCTCTCTAAACTGAAAAACACAGTGGCACACCTCTTCTCCAGGACACAGGCTTATGGGTTTGGCAGTCTGTTTAATTGTGAGGCATGTCATGCACCCCACCCTTTCCAACACCTCTCTCTCTCTCTCTCGCTCTCTCTCTCTCTCTTTCTCTCTCTCCCATCCGAAGACTTTCCCCGAGGGAATATATTACACAGCCATGGTGTTTGACATTGCTTCGGCGACCGTACATCAAAAAAGTTCACATGCTATCAAAGACAGGTGTTTTTCTACCACTGCTCTAAGTTTGTTTGTGAGTGGCAGTATTTATGCTAGACAGGCAGGCAGGCAGGCAGGCAGGCAGGCAGACAGACAGACAGACAGACAGATAGACAGATAGATAGATAGATAGATAGATAGATAGATAGATAGATAGATAGATAGATAGATAAGGGAAAGGGAAAGTGAGAGACCGAAACATACACAGAAGAGAAACTTGAGTGAAATGTGAGTCCTATCCTGTCATTCAACAACTGTTATTACACTACTCGAAACAACTATAAATATAAGCAGAGAGGAGATAGAAATGAAGCAGGAAGAATGTGTTCAAGCCTGACCATGTGGGCCAAAGAACAGGGGAAACATGTGAGAATGCAACACCTGTGTCTCCTTTTTCTCTGAAGCTCTCTCCAGCCCTCATCGCTTTACTGTATCCGCTTTGGGTGTACACCTGCTTAAAGACCATCTCACAGCCGGATGAGGGTGGAGAAGCACACACACATACTGTGCACAACTCTCTCTCTCTGTCTCTCTCTCCCTCTTGCAAATGCACACACACCCATACACAA
>CM059265.1:8964577-8984577 GCA_030347295.1 Setipinna tenuifilis
CAGACTCAACTATTGCTTGCATAAAATGCAAAAAGTGCCCTATCTTTTGCAAAATGAAACACAGTATTCAAAATATTCTAAACACATCTCAAAAGCAAGCATTTGTTTCATGTTATAAACACATTTTCCATAGCATTACATACCTGTGTATATAATTTACCCATTGTTGGTCTAAATCTAAGGCACTTTTGTTTTTTATGAATGTTTTAATATATTGCCATACAAGAGTGAAAATATAGTAGTATGGAAATGGAAGTTAACACAAACAATGTTGGAGTCAAACATTTTCTAAATAAATAGATACACAGTACATAGTGCGACAAGACAACATTTCACCTGAAGCAATTGATTATACATGGAACTGTTACAGTACAGTTTTTTCTGAATGCTTAAACACTAATAGTGATTCTTGTAACACAATTTCTAAAACTATTACAGTTTCTGCCAATCATTTTCACATGTTTTGCAGGGCAATGACCACTTTTTCTAATGACATGATCTGGGTTTCATTTTTTCAGACATATTGATAAAAGACATGAATGCATTCATGAAACACAGCATATGACTAATGCTGTTCACCAAATATATTTCAATATATATATTTTTTACTTTTATATAATGCAAAATCAGTCAATATGCTGAAGTGCTTGTTTGTTGCATGGTTGCATATTGAAAACTATTTCTCCAAAGAAACATATCCACAGCAAACATAGTAAAACACAGTAAAGTGTTCTTGGAGACAAAAAGTTACTCATCATCTCTGGCTAATTTGGTGGCAAGTCTCAATGTAGCATTTTCAAGGTAGTCAACCAATGTCAATCCAATGTGATCAATTTAGTCCTTGTCTTTTCTGTCTGCTCTCCTCCCATTGTACCTTGCAGTGATAGTATTTACCTCTTCCTCTTGTTACATGTCATCTCACTCTAATCTTTACTGTCCCTTTTTCTCTTCTTCTTGCTACAACACTGCCTTACATTCACATTCAAGTCAAAGTAACGCCCCTGTTTTCTATTTTACAGTGTTTAAGTATGATTATTGTGTTTTGCCTTTTAACCCTTAGTGTTTTGCCACATGACAATTGTGTTTAACCAGTTGGTTGCAAGTGTGTGGTCAATTGGTAGCTAGTGTTTTTGAAATAGAAAAAAGGTGAAATTACAATAGCATCATGTGTGTAATGCATGTAAGTGTGTGTAATGTTTTGCAAATCACTGTGTGTAGTGTTTTGCAAAAAGTGTGAAGCTGAAAATGTGCTTAGAGTGGTGCCTACCTGAGCCGATGTTTTGGTATTTGAGTATTGGGTTTCATTAACTGTGGAAAACTTTAGATTTTAGTGTGTAAGCAAACATAAAAAACTGTGGAAAACTTAACCCAGGTCTCCGAGGTACCAAACATGCACTTTGACCACAACACCAAAGAGCCAGACTCAGTGGTATGGTACTCAGAGCACACCCAAAACCCTAATGATGGTCACTCCATCACAACAGTATTGTGTGCACATAATTTGCCACAGCACATAAAACACAGAATAATGTGGAAGTCTAACATTCCATAAATGTAACAGTTGTCTTTTTTATGTGTTTCCCATTGATGAGGTTCAACCTCTCTAGAGTCTGGAGAAGGGGTAGAAATGTGATTGGGCAAAGGGCTATTGTCAATGTCCCTGGGCAACGCGGGGTAACATTACCCTTTGTGCTGCTATAACAGTACATGGAGTCCTCCACCGCCATGCTAACCTGGGTCCATACAACACTGAACTTATCCTTGCATTTTTGGACAGAGTAGGCTACACAACATTGTAACAGCAGTAAACACAAATGAACACACGTGTTACATTGTTGTGTGGGACAATGTGTCTTTTCATAGATCCCCTTTGGTACAAAATTGGTTTCTACAGCATCCAGAGTTTACAGTCCTTTTTCTTCCACCATACTCTCCTTTTCTAAATCCAACAGGAGAGTATTTCTCAGCATGATGGTGGAAGGTTTACGATCTCGATGAAATTCTGTGGCCAGATCCAGCAAGGAGAAGGGATGCCTATTTTTTTTTCAACATGGTTAAAGATACTGTTGTGTATTGTTTTGTTCAGTATATACTTTGTTGTCAAACTGCAACTATTGGCTGGGTTGAGTCTAGTTACAGGATAAAAAAATAAACATTTTCATTGGTCTGCAGAATTGCTGTCATGTAGTGTTGAATTTGTGAATTAGTGGTGAATTTACTATATTTTACTTTGTCTGTGTAATTTACAAGAAAGAGCAAATGTTACAAGTATTTTGCATTAATTACCACTGTGTCTAACTTATTCCAATACAAACATTTGATGTGACTCACGTGTGTGCAATTTGATGCCAGAATTGCATTTTTATAAATATGTGTACACTTTTGACAAATGAATAGCATTTTGCAATAGAGCTGGGGTGTTCTGTTAATTGGGTGTATGGTTGCATTAACTGTGTGTAGTGTTTTGTCAACATGGGCCCAGTTTTTAAAATTGAGTTTAAGCAACTGTAAAAAACTGTAATAAACAGCGTTGCAAGTTGTACGAAATGAAATGGACTAACCATCAAAAAGAAAACTAGTGGACTAATGGTTTGATGGACCTCCACCTTTTATTTTTGATGTTTCCTTTGAGTTTAAAGCTTTTGTTTCCCGTCTTCTAACGTTGTTGTACCACTTTGGGCACTGTTCGAAAGTTCTCTTCTTTCCAAAGCAGGACACAATTACTGAAGATATTTCCTCCCATACTTCTATGCAGTGGCGGTTCTAGCCCAAAATTATCAGGGGGGCCAGAGAGGGGCCAACATGTTTTTAGGGGGGGCACATACTGTATACCCTAACTTAAGAACTTAAGGTATAGAGTACTTCTTAACGATAAGGAAGGTGCTCTTTGGCATGAGAAAACTTGTAGTTTTATGAACAAAGATTATCCAAGACACTCTTCATGTGCAAGAAGTATAAGATTTATTCTTTATTCCATCATGGCTGATTCGATTGCCTATTTTGTTTTTATAATAGTTTTAACTGAACACATTGAGCTGCATGTCTTGTATGAATTGAGTTATACAAACAGTCATTATTATTATGGAACCCATATAATGGCAACAAGTTCAGATTTTATCTTTAAAATATAATAAACAATCAACAATCAGTAATCATCACTGTAGAGAAAAGAAGAACAAAGAAATTCACAGAGTGTGTAGTCCAAAAATAGTGTAGTCCTCCTGTGTATTTGCATCTCCCTCACTCTCTCTATGTTTCTTGCCAGTATGACCAAAAAAGGACAATGTGTCCTTTTTATTCTGTTTCATGACGTCCACTAAAAAGAAAGCAGAGATGATTGAATGACTTTGTGAGATGAGTAGAGGTTTACAGTCATCATTACACAAGCTAAGTAATCAAGCTTATTTAATCCATATCCAAAATATTTTTACAACTACAGTAGTATATGTAAAGACAATGCACTATAAAATCAACTCAGGACATTCAATTCAGGGCAGATCTGTCCTCAATGTTAGTGTGTGCATGTATATGTGTTTTTATAGTAAAAAAATGACTGTGTATTTCACACATGTAGCCAGTGTGACAAAGATCAGTCTTGGTTAATTAATTAATGAAATTAATGAACCTCTACTGCTTTCCCAGATGAAACACTCTTGAATAAATACACAAAAGCATTTGAAATGTGTTCACACACACAGTAACAAAAAGACTCAAGTGAAAGATGTTATATACCTGTGGTAAAACTTGGTGTGTACAATCCACCCCTGGAAGTCTTTGGCTGTTATGTCCCTGTTGCAGCCAGCATCCATAGCATCAATGGGGTACATCTGGTCATGTGGCTGATGGTTATATACGTTCCACCTTCACACAGCAACAAAAAGTCTATTGGATTGAGGAAAGGTGAATGGGTGGAAAGGAAAATCTATACCAGCCATGAATCGTCTTCAAACCATGTTTTGATGGCTTGTGAGTAGTGAAAGCAACACTGTCCCAAGTGATCAAATGTTTTCTTCCACCTGATTCTGTTCTACCTCTGCTGCCAGGCATTGGTAAAAGTCATGCAAAAAAGGCAATGACACCGTCAGTACTGTTGGGCCCAACCTGGGATCCATGAAGGACCAATCCAGTGTTTGAAATTGCAGCACACATTGTGATATTTGCTCCTCTTTGTCTTGGCACTTTGACTGTTTCTCTTTTGCAATTATATTTGGTTCTCGCTGATTGGCCAGACTGAATCTTGCCTTGTAGATAAGTAAATTCATGTGCGAACGTTGGCAACTTCAAACCTCTAGGAAATTGAAATGTCTTTATACCTTACTGACTACAGTATAACATATATATACTTGTCAAGTGTAAGGCTTATAGAACAGTACATTGAATCTACACCAGGATATATTGTCAGAGCCTTGACCCTACCAATGTTTCTTTCAAAGAGAACAGTGTAAAATTATTTAACTTCTATGTTTGGGAAGTGTGTGAGCCATGGTTGTCAGGCATAAGTGGTTCATATTTTTCTTTTCCTGGGCTCCTTTCCCTAGGCTTGCTCCTTTTTCTGGACCTGGTCCTCTCCTTAGGTCTGCCCCTCTTCCTTTCCCAGAAATTACTGTATTTGTCTTTTTCTTTGTCCTGTGTCTACTCAGTTTTAAAAGTCCCACTTTTATGCGTGTCAACATAATTAAAAGAACCTCAACACCTGTCTTTGTGTCAGACTCTCAGATTGGAATCAGCTGTAGTTAGCCCAATTTACCCATCATAATTCAGCTGTGTGTCAATAATTTGATTATTTGTTTATTATCAGCTGTGTTTCTGAGCTGATGCTATTACTGAAGAAGACGTTTTATGTTGTGTCTAAGGTTTGGGATACTGTTTCCATTACAAAAGAATAAACACAATTTATATATTTAGTTGTGGGTATAGGTTTTCTGTTAATAATGAAAGCATTTAGGCAATGTGTTTACTGACCACATATCGTGTGAAAAGGACATGGACTATGTTAATAGTAAAAAACTGATCACTGTCAAGATCAATGTAAATATCTTCATACATTAAAAAAGTCTTAATCACATATATATCTGACCTGACTGTACCAGAACAAAGTTTGTTAAAATAATGTTATAAATACAAATATTGGCATTTATAAAAAAAAACAGGACTTTAATTGATTAAATATTCCATGTGACTCTATAAATACCAGAATTTATACATAAAAATAATAATTCCTTTTTAGCTTGATATGCATCATATTTTACTATTATGTGCTTAGGGAATAAAGTGTCTAAATTAGTAACACTATTCTTTGCACGTTACCCTTATTTTCAGAATCAAAATCAGCTCTCTTTATCTTCTTCCATGTATAATATTTAACCTTTCTGTATCTGAGCACATACTGTGTTGTGTTTCAGAGATATTGGAGTGAAAATGCTTCAAGGATTGTGTGACTCCAACCCCAGTGTTTTCATTACACTGGCGTCTAAGGGTTGACTTTTCAGACCAACAGCTGAAGCATAAATGGATTAAGATTCCGAATACTTTGGGAAAATGCAATAAATCTGACTCCCTGAAAAAAAAGACCTCCTATATTACCACACACTATAATAGCTAATGACACAGTTATAGTATGGCATGTAAGAAGATATGTATACATGGTAAATAAATGTACAATTCAATGAAATACAAATCTATTTTTACAAGTATGATTGAGTCCGAATATAGGGTAAAGACTCAATACAGAGGTAAACTGTACATGAACAGCTTGAACATTTTAACATAATTCTTAGTGACCACATATACCAAGTGCATCAAGTCAAGGGACTGAAACAAAACACAATAGAAAAGAGTGCTAGAGAAGAAAAGAAGATTGAGGTAGAGTGCCACAGAGAAAAGTAAGCAAAGATTTGATATAAGAATGAAGAAGAACATAGACAGTCCTAAGTCAATAGTGTTGTTGGCTTCTAATCCTTTGGTCGTCCCCATGCATATGCATGTTACAAACAAGTAGCAATACTCTTTAGACCAAGAAGGCTATTGATAAGTCAAGTTGAGTGAAGAGGCACTGAAACTAATCACATCAAGTGGAATACTGAGGTGTTGATGAGAATCACTGTATTGGAGTGATGGTGCGTTTCTAGTCAGGACCACAACTAGACCCACATACTTACAGTAATAGATTAAAATGTGTTGCAAAAAGAATAGTTTGTTTTAAAATACCTCTGCCTTACAACACTTATTTTCATGCATCAGTTAGACAACTGCTCTACATCAAGAGGATAAGCACCGATAACTCATGCTGGATCATGTCATCCAGGCCATGTGATCAACTCCCTTTTCATTTAAGCTGACTCTGACTTGTTTGTGTAGCCAGAGAGGCTGGTAAACCGCTATGTGAAGCCATGCTTTCTCTCCATTCGTGCACGTCACTACATACATATAAAAACTAACTCAGAGCACATTATTGTTACAAAACCAAATGTCTGTTTTTTTCTACCATTGCTTTACTGTGTCTTGTGCAGATGTACAAAAAGGTCATTCTTGGCAGTAAATAAATTGGTAATTTATGCTGACTCATTTAACATATGGTTTGAGTCAAGGTTGCTTTTAGTACAATTAGCAAATAGCTTGTCTTCCTCAGCCCCTATGTATTCAGCAGCCACTGAATGCCTGACCTTGGTTGGAGCTTCCTCCCATACCCTACCAGCTGACCTATAGCTCCAGAAGGGTAGAACCAGGAAGTGAGAAAACTGTACAAGAGGTGGAAATGGCATTTCCTGCTGGCTCCCACCCGCTCTCACTGTGCAGACGGAGCCAAAATGGCTGGACTCTCCCCTCTGGGACCCCCCACAGGAACAGTCAGGCAGAGGTGAGGGTAGGGTGAAGTGTAATAGTCTAGGCGGGCATGGGACTAAAGATGCCGTGAGATCACCAGGTGACCTATTTAACCCGAGTAAGGGTGTGCAGAGCAGGTGTGCCTGCGTTTGACAGGTTTTACGGCCAATCTGACTCCTGTTCATTTGGTTAACCCCCTACACTGCGGCTGGTCATGTTTATTTTGTAGGAGCCATGCTGCTGGGGAGGGAGGACCGACATCAGTAGAATAACACAGAGAGATGGGATGAAATAGGAAGGGAGGGCCAATAGGAGTTGGATAATCAGACGGATGAAGCGATTAGGAGTAGAAGAATGTGTGAATGGAATTTGATGATGACAATGCGATAAAGAGAAAGATAGGGGAGAGACAAAGAGAGAGTGAGAAACAAAGAGAGAGAGAGAGAGAGAGAGAGAGAGAAAGACAGGGGAAAGAAGGGAGATAGAGAGGACAGTGATGAAATTGCTGTCTGATTAGTCTGTTATTTTTCCCTTCTTCCAATGTGCCATCATGGCAAATTGTCATTTTCTCTCATACATATGTATATATATTTTATTGCTTCAGAAATAGTTCTCTGAAGCTTGGAGGCTGATGGAGGGATAACACACACACACACACACACACACACACACACACACACACACACACACACAAGCAAAGTCTGGGTAAGGCTCTGGTTATGGTTGCTGATATGGGTACGCTTTCCTCATTGCTATTGGGCTGCTGGGTCAGGGACCTGAGAGAGAGAGAGAGAGAGAGAGAGAGAGAGAGAGAGAGAGAGAGAGAGAGAGAGAGAGAGAGAGAGAGAGAGAGAGATACAGAGAGACAGGGAGACAGGGAGAGAGAGAAAAGAAAGGAGGAAAATATCACAGTGGGGTCAGGTCCCTGGCTAAAGACTGCTATTGTTCCCCACTTCCTGCCAATTACCTGACAACAGCAGGTTAAGAACAGCCTGGCCATTGCACCTGACACCCAGGCCCAGCACAGACAGAGCACTTAGGGGAGAAATCACCTCAGGGTCTGTCCCTCCCCTTCATCCCCTCACCCCCACCTCCATTCTGCTCCTGCTCTCTCACCTCCCTCAGCCACCTTGTTCTTGCTCTAAATGTGATTGAACCGTGTCCGTGTTTGTGTGTGTGTGTGTGTGTGGGGGGTGTGTGTGTGTGTGTGTGCGTGTGTGTGTGTGTGGGGGGGGGGGGTGTTTGTGTGTGTGTGTGTGTGTGTGTGTATGTGTGTGTGTGTGTGTGTAAAGTGCTCTTAAACCAGTGTACTGTGCATGTGGCTGTGTGCATGCGTGTGTGTGTGTTTGGTTGTGTGTGCATGCATGTGTATGTGCATGTGCATGTGATGTGTGTTGTGTCTGTGTGCATGTGCATGCATGTGTGTATGTGTGTGTGTGTGTGTGTGTTTATGGGTGTTTTTGTGTGTATACATGCATGTGTGCGTTCGCTTGGGATGGGGGTGGGGAAAAACAGTCCCTGATTGGATTCTCAGCAAAATTGCTTCCTGCCCCACTGTTTGATTCGTTGCCACAGTGATGAACTTCCCCCACAGCTGGGGGCAGGCGGTGTGGTGAGGTGTCCCCCTGCGGTGATGAACTGTTCTGTTTTGTTTCTCTCACACAGGAGAGCACTCCGGCTCAGCCAACCTGCAGCCAGGCCTGCTTCTGGGCCTGGCCACCACCACAGGAACATTACAGCACAGATGAGGAAGTGACCAAGGTGGACTGCTGACAGCTCATTACTGCTGACACGTCATTAACGGCATTTGATTTTCATGAGTTGCTGGTGGGAGGCGGTGCAGGGATGGGTGTTTTTTATGGCAACGTTCATATTTCCATACAAGGACAGAATTCCATGTTGGGACAGTGTAAGCATGAATAGCCATTAGTCAGGGCTATGTGCTCTCTCTGTCTTTCCGACTCTGTCTCTCTTTCTCTCTCTTCATCTCTGTGCTCTGTGTATGTGTGTTTGTGGGTGGCCTCACTCATGTTAGCAGTGTTCATCAGGAACATGGTTTCTCCTTCATACACAGACATTGCTACTGTCCCACAGATCAGAAAGCATCGCTGGTGGAAAAAGTCCACATTTTGTGCTCACTTTCCCCCTCTCTATACATTTCTTATTACACCTCTGTTTCTCCCTTCACTATGCTTGTAGGCAATGCACAATTGCCTCACCTCGCCTTCAACATAGAGATTCTAAATTCGATGTGGTACGCCTGTCCAGCAGTGAAGAGTGCCAGTCAGAACCACAGTAATGACAGTATTATTTACTCTATTTCAGTTAGATAATCTCATTGGCACCAGGCAGTTTTGCCCAGAGGGTTCCAATCTAGACATAATATTATACCACACTGCCACCTACTGATATTACCATAGAAATGCACAGCTACTCAATGAAAGCAAGAAAATAAATAAATGAAAACCCCCTGAGTATTCAATTAATTATGGCCTAATGGAGCTTAGTGTTGGATTATTGGAAAAGCATGAAAACAAATAACCTAAAATGAACAGTGTTTCCACGTATAATTAAGCTCCACTGAGACATAAATGCATATCATTATCTTTATATTTCAAACAGCCATGCTTCTCTGGCATACCTTAATGCAGTGGTGATGCACAGTGACTCAGATACTAAAGGTGAGTTACTCTATCTACCCTCCAGACTGCCACTAACAGACCCAGCCCATTCTAAAGGGCACTGTGGGTACATATCACACTTTGCCTCCAAGTCAAGTTTAAGTGCTATCAGTGCCTCTTAACCTCGTCAACAGTAATTGCTCACAGCGCACACACACAAAAGAAAGCACAAGCTATATTTAAATATAGTCATATAGTGACAATTCCACACAGTGTGGTTGTATCTGTGGCTTTTCTTTACAAAGCAAGGATGATGAATGGATTTTGGAACAATGTTGCCAGGCAATGTTACTAATAGATGTCGTTCCCCATGATATTAGGCAGCAAGTTTGTATCAGGAATCATTGGCATGCAACCTATTCTATTAACATCTGATTAGAAGATCGGGAGCCTTTCATGTTATTGCCCAGCTCAAAAAGTTGCCCTATATATTATCACTTCAAGCTCAGGGTCAGGTTCAGGGCTGCATCTGGCACAGGCTTGTATATAGAGGGAAAAGAAAAAAGGGTAGCATTAACAAGACACCAGTAAAAATAGGGTGAATTCAGGTAAATTGGGCCACTTTTGGAAAATATCCATGAAATCTAAGGATGAAAATAATAAAAAGCCAAAAATTTAGTTTGTTTTTATAAAGTCACTTGTATTCTACTATTGTTTGGTTTGGTGTTCTATCTAATATGTATAAATACATAAATCATAAAACACAGACTCACACTCACTGTGGTCGGACTGGATTTTTTGGACCCGATCTAAGCTCTACTCTTATATTTATTAAAGTTTCATGAAATTAGTTGAAATACTGAAAAAACAACAAGACCTGGACATGGTTGCAAGGAGTGTATCTGCAGGAATGCATCAGGTCCACATGGTGGGGGTAAAGCCCCAAAGGCAGACATGCGCTGATTGCCTGCAACTTCCCATTCAGAGACACTCTTGATGACAGAGAGAGAGAAAGACATAAAGAAAAAAGGAATTTGACAAAATGGAAAACTTTACACAGTACAACAAGAACACATTTACTGAAAGGTGCAGCCTCAGCCATTCTCAGCCCATCATAGATGCAGGTATTGTCAAACACAGCATGTATGCCACCTTCCATTGTCAGTTATAATAATAATAATAATAATAATAATAATAATAATAATAATAATAATAATAATCTTATTATTATTATTAAGACTACTACTACTACTACTACTACTACTACTACTAATAATAATAATAATAATAATAATAATGATATATAGGATGTCGTTGCTACTCATTAAGTTTTGCCATGATTTTGATAATTTAAAAACAAATACCAATTGCAACATGATACTTTCATTTATCTAATAATGCAAATGAAAACATTCAATGTTCATGTAAAACAAACAAGGCCAAACATTCTTGTAAATATCCCTTCAGTATCACTGTTACATGTATTCTATGTACTGCAGCTGGCAGTCAGTGGACTCTGTGGGTAGAACTGATGGCTGGTAATGTGACACAAGGGATGTGACAGAAGAGATTTTGTGTGTTTGTGTGTGTGTGTGTGTGTGTGTGTGTGTGTGTGTGTGTGTGTGTGTGTGTGTGTGTGTGTGTGTGTGTGTGTGTGTGTGTGTGTGTGTGTATGTGTATGTGTTTGGGGGGATGTGTAATTGACAGGAGGTGGGCACAGTGTTATGGTGTACTAAGGTGCCACCTAACCTCTCTAAACTATAAACTCTGTCTCTATTAGATGCCACCGGCCTGACTGAGTATCACACCCAAACATTATTGAAGAACTGAAAAAGGACTGAAAAATTGAGAGCATGAACCATATAAGTGATGAAATGCCCTGCCCACACACACACACCACTTACACACCCATAAACACACACACACACACACACACACACACACACACACACACACACACACACACACACACACACACACACACACAAATGTCAAAAGCAATATCTGCAGGGGCCAGTGAATGTGCTGACTAAATTGAATGGTGCTGAAAGCGTATGTTATGTGGTTTTATTAGAAATCTTATCAGACAATCTTTTTCTTCAATTCAAATGCACCTTGAGATTATATTTGCATGCTATTTCCTTTCCTTATTGTTTTACACTCGACAACACTTGGGAATGGAATGGCAGTTTAATTAGCCTAGTTGGAGTCTAAAAAAAGATTGGCTAGGGTAATATGACAGGATTTTTTCCCACATTCGCTTTCCACCTTTCTAGCTGAAACTACTTTGCAGTTTCCCTGTGTCTTTATTTGTTTCTGAGTTTAATTTTCAAACCCCTTGGTTTCAAACCACATAAATAATCATCTGTTCTGTTTATAAATATCCTTTCTTCTCTATAAAACCAATTGCTCTTTTTCTCTCTCTTTCTCTGTCTGCCTTTTCTCTCTAGATCTATATGCTCCCCCTTTTTAAAACTGTTGTACAGATCCCCACAGTATGCATGTGCCTGTGTCTGTGTGTGTGTGTGTGTGTGTGTGTGTGTGTGTGTGTGCTGATGGTGGTGCTGCTGGTGGGATATGTGGAGTGTCCTCTGGTGCATTTTTTACACCTGGGTATTAGCATAAAATGAACAAACCCAGGAGCAAACTGAAAACAATCATGTTTATTGCATAACAAAGAATATTAAATGAATTGACAAATGACTGGGCAGCACCAACAAGATCATAAAATCAATGGCAGTTTCACAGGGCTAAGACTATAGTCCTAGCCCAGGGCAACATAGACAATCTCCCTTAACATGTGTTATCACACATACACAAATGCACACATGCACGCACACATACACATTCATAGGCACACACATATGCACTTACACACACACACAGCAACAAATGCACACAGCTTTACATACCAGACACATACATAATATACTGGAGGTGTGTGAGGTATAGAACTGTGATTAAATAAAACCCACCCAGTGTAGAAATGTTTTGAGACTTTTTATGTGGCTAGAGCCCACAAAATCAATCTCTGTCTCACACCTAACCTTTTTCACACACTGTCAAAACCCTTCATCCCCCACTCTCTCCTTTGTGTGCTAGAAAAGTCTTTGTAACATTCTTTAAAATTGAAATAAGGTTTGATAGTGTATGTGGTGTGAGAGAATGGCCCAGGCACATTGCTCTGATTAAAGGCAACTGACTACAACACAACCAAATGCACACATGCACATCATGGTCTATATATATATGTATTTATGTATATACAGCAGATTTGTCTCCCCCTCTATACCCAACTTCTCTCTCCCTCACACACACACACACTCTCTCTCTCTCCTTCTCTCTCCCTCTCACACACACACTCATAGGCATGGACACACAGTCACAGAGTTTCACAAGGCAGCTTAACATATTATCAACGCCCAATTAGACACCCAGCATGTGGCAGAGATGTTCACTCATAAAACTTTCAGCACTCAGAATGGAGGCCTGTCTGACATTAGTCTCTCTCTCTCTCTCTCTCTCTCTCTCTCTCTCTCTCTCTCTCTCTCTCTCTCTCACACACACACACACACACACAGACACACACACACACACACACACACATACACAAGCACACGCACGCATGCACACACACTCTGACACACACACACATTCACTCTCTCTTTCTCTCTCACACACACAAAGACACACACACACACACACAGCCACACGCACACACACACACACACACACACACACACACACACACACACACAGTGATATGGCATTTCCTAGAGCGGGCGGTGGAGGAGGAGATTTGCCGGGCCGCTGGATAAGGCAAGGCAGCAGAGCAGCGTGAGCGGGATACAGATGAGGATTGAATGGGACGAATCATTCTCCCACAGCCGCACAGCTCCACAGAGGGATGGGCTGTTTTTTCCTCCCTCTGTGAGCCTGTGGCGAGGCCTCACCCTTTCTCTAGATTACCCTGGAAGTGCCATCCGTTCTCTAGTCTCGTCAGTGTCCTTGCCTTGTTATAAGATGATTTCTCTCGTTTGTGTGTTTGGAGAAGGGGGAGTGAAACTCTCTGATAAGACATGTTTCAGATAGTTTGACAGGAGTCTTTTGCCATTTTCGGTGCATGCACTGTGGGATGTCGTCCATGTCTGCGTTGGATATGCAGCCTGTTGAAGCTCGTCTTCATGTCAGTATGCATGTGGTGAGGAACACAAATCGGAGTAAATCTTTAATGTTATGATGGAAGACAGAAGAGAGACACATGAAAAATTTAAGCATGGCAGCGAGGGACCCATGTATATTTCTGTTCCTCTGTGTTTGTGTGTGTGGTTTTGTGTGTGTGTGTGTGTGTGTGTGTGTGCGAACGTGTGTGTGTGTGTGTGTGTGTGTGTGTGTGTGTGTGTGTGTGTGTGTGTGTGTGTGTGTGTATGTGTGTATGTTTGTGTTCCTGATCGGGATGTATGGGGCTATGTGTGTGTGTAGAGTGCCAGATGTGTAAACACTTGAGACAGAGAAAGTCCAGATTGTTTGAGACAAAGAAGAGATAAAAATAAAGATGCCAAAATGATAATAGATTATTTTAACCTCCGATATAGAAAGATTTTATTTCAAATCAGAAAACCTTCACTTATAATGAGCTTGAAATTGGAAAATTTGGATTAGTTTGTGTAACATATAATCCTGTAAAGGAGCTGTTCTTATCACTGTCACTATCATCATCATCATCATCATCATCATCATCATCAGCAGCAGCAGCAGCAGCAGCAGCAGCAGCAGCAGCTTCTGCATCACTGCTCTCATCATCATCATAATCTTTTTTCTTCTTTTGCTTCTTTTTACTACAATCTCCTGCAGCCAAGGTCATCAACAGACAAATCTTTTTTTCTGTGCCCTACTCTTCTGTACTTATTTAACTTACATGACAGTCAGATTCGAGCTTGGAGGGGAAGAAGGTCGCAGAAATAAGAATAAATCCCCCCTGAAAGATACTGGAGGGGAGCAGAGTATGGAGGATTGGCAACAGTGTTTGTTAGAGGTTAAGTTCATGGCATGCTCCATCCCTCGGCACTGCTGATACCAGTCCCTCTGTGTCTGACAGACAGCTGGACATAAAGAACAGAGAGAGAGGCAGTGAGAGAGCATTAGCCCTGCTTAAATATTTAAGATGAACTCCTGCTGGTCACCCAGCAAACTCCACACAATCTCTCCTGCTTTAATACTGGCTGTTAAGGTCCCCCCAACAGATGATTTACTCAGGCAGAAAGTTTACACTTCAGGAACTTTGGTGTGTGTGTGTGTGTGTGTGTGTGTGTGTGTGTGTGTGTGTGTGTGTGTGTGTGTGTGTGTGTATGTGCGCATGTGTGTGTGTGCCTGTGTGAGGAGGGGTGAAACAGCTGATATAAGAACAAATACACAGGGAGCTAGAGAGCAAGAACACATCTAGATTTATGGCAAGCTGAGGGGTCCACTCATAAAAGAATAGTGGGTCGTCGTAGGAGTTATGGGGGAATAATGAGAGGAACTCCAGTACCATAGATCAGAGGCAGCGGCCCCCAAAAGAGGCTGCTGAATATTTAACGTGGGCCTGACGGCAGGACAGACGGATAATGAGCCAAGTCAAATATTTAGGTGCCTGCTGTGGTGTGCTCCTGCGCTTCTCTTCTTTGATACGCTCCACTCATCACCTCTCTTCTCCACTCAGCTCCGCTCTTCTCTGCTCCTCTCCTTCACCCAGTAATATTGCTGCTCTCTTTTTTCCTATTTTTCCCTACTACTTTTTAGCTTTCCCGCACCCTATGTTTGATTAAATAAGGAGAAAACATGTGCATGTGTGTTTCAGAGAGTGTGTGTGTATGTGTGTATGTGTGTGTTTGCTGTGCGTGCTTCTATTCTGGGGCCATAACTCCATCCTTCTCATGGGCCACATTTCAATTTCACCAGCTTGTTCCCAGCAAGGGCCCCATAGCTAGGGATGTTTTCTTTGTAGCAGTAACATTTTAAGGTGCACTATCAGGGGTATGACAGAGGAACCTCTCTGCAAGTTCCATAAAAGAAGCATGAGAGGTCTAAAATATCATCATACCAGCACAGACTGCAATTTGCCATTCAGTTACTGGATGAAGGGCTAAAAAGCATGTTTATTGTCTTTTCCTGCTCTATTGAATGTGTCATGGTATTACAGAGCTCTAAATGGAATAAGTCCTGTGAGATTAAGCTAACCAAGAGCAGCACTGCTGGTGGATGATTTGACAGGGGGAGAGACAGGGGATGTTGTGTAGCACAGGGTCGGAAAAGCCCTGCAGAGGAAAAGCAGATGGATCTATAAGTTTCAGCTTTTTACTGACATCAACAGGCTTGATGCACCCCAGAGAAAAGGGGACCTGTATGCATACAAGAAGTCTTTTTAGCACCTAGGTTTAGTCAGCTCATACACATACCCTATCTCTCTCTCTTTCTCTTTCTCTCTCTCTCTCTCTCTCTCTCTCTCTCTCTGTCTTTCTCTCTCTCTCTCACACACACACACACACACACACACACACACACACACACACAATTGTATGCATGCGCGGGCGGAGACAGACAGACACACACACACACACACACATACACACACACACACACACACACACACACACACACACAAACTTGATTTCGCACATGGCCGCTTGTGTCCACTATCTCCCAGATTAGTGATCTGGCCCACAGTCATTTCTCCTCTCATCCTCAAGACAGCTTGATTGTTTTCCCTTTAATCCACTGCAAAGGTAAGAGAGACCTTCAGTCAGAGATGAATGGAGAGAGAAGGAGTAAAGTAGAGAGAGAGAGAGAAGTAAAAGATTGAAAGATAGAGGGAAAGAGTGTGTGTGTGTATGTGTGTGGGGGGGTGTAGTTTCTCCACAACACAGAGATTAAATTCAAGTGGGTCACGGCTTCACCAGAGACAGACGTTTATCCACAGTGGCAGCAGACTTCCCTGCTTCTTCCTTTCTTGTTTTTTTCTTTCGTTGTAGTCTTTTCTGGACACTTCTCCCATCCATAGCCCATTCTGTGTCTTTCCCTCAGCCTCTACCTTTTCTTCCGATTTCTTATTTTCTGTCTCTTCTTAAGAAACCCACATCTATGATCTTTCTCCTTTTTTACGTTCCTCTGTTGCACTGGGTATTGCAAACAGGAAAAGCATGAACCATTTCTGACAGGCCACAGAAGCTGTAGCAGAAATAACCATTTTGGCCTCCTCTTTCCTCCTTACCTTCTTCCACCGTAACTTTCTTTTCATCTTCAACCTAATCACTTTCTCACTCACAAACATACACACAAACATGCTTGTACGTATGAGCATACATTTTCAAAATGTCTTTTGAAGTCTCTTGAAATTGTCAGCTAGTTCACCATACACACACACACACACATACACACACACACACACACACACACACACACACACACACACACACACACTTAAAACGGAGAGAGAAAAAGAGAGACAGAGAGAGAGAGAGCTCTACAAAAACTGCAGCATTTAGAGCGTGCGTGTATGTGTTTATACATGCAGTCACAAAGCAATCAGGACAAAATTCCACCCTTGCAGGCAGATGGAACACCAATCCTTATGTGCACAGTGTTTTGTGAAGTAATATTTACTTACTAAGACTAATAGTCCAACAGTAGATCGAAGAAAATAATAATAATTTGAATGTTTACAGGTATAGAAAGGTTAGGTTGTAAATGGTGGTAATGGTTTTGCAAAGATTCATTATTATTTAGTTTTGCAAAGGCCCATTATTTATGTGAGTTTTAAAACCTACTTTGCATGTATGCATAAACAATGTTTATGCATGTTAATGTGAACGGTGGGCTCTAAGTCCTATCTTTGATTTTTTTTGTAAGTGGAATGCAAAGATGTACTGTGTGTATATGTGTCTGTGCATATTTGTGTAAAAAAATGTTTAAAATGTTACATTTATCTCTTTTACTTGCATGCCATCTATTACACAGCTGATGTAAGTCAATGGCCCATTAATGACAATATAAAATGCCATTAATGAGTGATCTTTAAACAGCTTTAACTTTTGTTAACCCACAGGTCACAATACAGTCACTATATATATATATATATAGGGGGATATAATGAGTGACTAGGTCAGACAAAATCATGCCCACTTTTCTTTAGTGGCTGTGTGCTACTTTTAATTACAATACAAAATAGATGCTTTCATTCTATATGAAGTCAACATATTCTTTGGTGTTTATTTATTTAGACATTTCTTGACTGATCTATTTTTTAATGAACAGTAGGCTTAAATTTCTAATTAATCAAAACGTTCAAAAAATAAATACATGACTACAAATAAAGTGTACTTAATCACCAAAAACAGAAATAGGCACTGCAAAAATACAAAATGTATAAATACTGGTCAATAGTAATAAAATGCTGGATAAAAATTAGTCTTGAGATAAATTAAAACATTGATAATACCAATACCAACCACAGTCAGACTGAAATGGACATGGCCCTTTCTGAAATGCCTCACCTCTGACAAATGACAATAGAGGGGAGATGGAGTGTACCTATCCTGAAAAGTACAAGAGCACGTTTCCAGTTCCAGTGGCTGAGGAACTATTGGGAGGTAGAGCCTCCTGCACTATTGAACAAATCAAGTGCTCTTTTTGTGGTGTCCCAAAAGAGAAGGAAGATGATTTCTCTGACAAAATCATCCATTCAAAGAGATTTTTTCTCTTTTCTTTTTTATTCTTAATTTCCCTTCACAGGAGTATGCCAATATACCTAACAATATCAAACAGAAAAGACACTTTCTCTTATTAAGGTGCTTAGGGGTAGAACACAGATTTTCTTCTTGATGTGCCTTGAGGGGAACTCATGAAGAAAATATCTCATCTTGAACCATGAAATTGTCCAGCATGGACAATTTATAGCTGCTCTCTCAAGTGGGAACCTCTCTCAAGTGGGAATACATGGCATGACTGAGAAAAAGATTGCCCTAAAGCATAAATGTCCATGCAGAATGTCAGAAAGTCAGCTTAGATAGCTACAAAACTCAAGGGATAACCACACAGCAGATTTAAAATGGCAACTTTTTCAACCTTTGATCATTTTTTAACTCCTATTCACCTAATTTGATTAATCGTGCATCATTCTACTCACCCCCATTTAGATTTTTTTTCAGTTACCATAACTTTCTTCTATCTCTCTGTCTTCCTCTACCCAACAGGTTCTGGCTGAATCCTTTGGTAATTAAAAGCAGGTGCTTTTGGATCTGATCAAGCCTGGAGGGTCTTCACTCATTTCTAATAAGGTAAGGCAATCACCTACGGCAGCTCAGCTGGTGCAAATGAAGTCTTGTGTGTGTGTTTGAGTGTGTGTGCCTGTGTGTGTGTAGAAGCCAAACTAGGCCCTGAATTTGTATGCACCGTATTACTGGTAGTAGAATTACTAATATTGCTTTCCAGTTGATGTGTGTGGCTCTTGTTTCATAGATTTTATCTTGCTGCACAATGTATACAGTCAATAGGCCCATTTGAGACAAACACTGTTACAACAGTTTCCTTATGACTTATTGATGAGTCCAGTTATGCCCTATGCACTATTCAGGGAATGTCATTAATATAAATTGATACTAATAATGTAAACCTGAAATCTGTATGTTTGCCTTTATTGATGTTCTCTTCGAGGGTCAAATAAACATCAATGAAAGTGACAAAAATGCACTGCATAATTCAACAGTTTCTGTGGTCCTTTATTGGATTTAGCATAAATGTATCAAGAACTTCACTTGCTACATCATTCCCAACATTTGGTACACTGCCAGTGTTCATGCCTGGGAAGCTGGTAGGATGATATGGTGTATTTTAATGTAGCAACAAGTACAGACTTAGATAGATCATTTTAAATAAAATTTCTTTCATATGACATGTCAGTAAATATAGCTTCTATTGGGTTAAATGAAGATTCAGTCTGTAGCAGAAAGTGTGTTCCTTTAAACTTGGCAATGCTATGCTAAAGTAAGGAAAATCCTTTTCATTAAGGTGTCGGCCTTTAAAATTAGCTTGCCAAACTCAAAAAAGTTTGATATGATGATATGAAGGAAAGTGGCTTCCACTTTCCGAAAACCAAAGGGAATAAGTTACTGTGAGGGGCCACAAGCACTGAAAATCATCTGCTGATAAATAATGAAAGCCGCCTAATGAAAGCATTAACTTTTGTGAACAGAACCTTGCTTTCTTACATGCTGTGCTTTCGGCAAGAATTTCTCCCACAGACCTATGGCTGAATGAAGAGAACACCACTGCCCTCTCCACTTTGTTTAATACAGATGGCTCCTTGGCCCCTAGACTCAGAGGCTTGACTTGAGGAATGAGACTGAACGCTCATGCAGTAAAGCTAATTGGCTTGGCCAAAGGCCTTGCTGTTTTCCCGTTCATTGAAAGTACAGGAGTAAAGTTAATCTGCCGAATCTTGAACTGTGAGTATTTATGATAGAGTATTCACTCTGTAGTGAATGTCTGGTTCACCATTGTATTTTATGCTGTTTCTCAAAT
>CM059265.1:8987077-9089577 GCA_030347295.1 Setipinna tenuifilis
AATGGAGAAATGAAACAAAGTGGATGGACAAACAATCTGACAAACAGCAGATGTGTTTAGATTATGAGATAAGGGCAGGATTAAATGAGATTAAGCACTGTTGACCGATTTTTTCTCAAATGTGGTGTACATCACAGAACAAGAGAGAACACAGTGCCATAGGCAGTTAAATCAAACCGGAGATGATATAACAGGACAGACTTTAAGTAGTCCAAGTCAGTTCAACATGCTCTTAAGGACCCTATAGAGACATAGAGAAGGAGTAATAACAACAGGTCTGTGTTACCTTGTTTTTTTTGAAGAAAAAACACTCCGCCTTCAGGTTTTTTAACCACTGAATTCAGCTACCCAATAATGTACATTTTGTCATTTTGCCATGCTGTCATTCATTCTATATATCTAATGTAAAATGTTATATTTGCATCAACCTTACTGCACTTATGAAATCATGAGTAATTCCAAACCAGACTGGCTGTGCACCTGGTCTCTCAACATGGTGGCCAAAATGGCCTCATAACTCACCAGGTGTGGATCATCCCCGTCACAGCATAAGTCTGTCTGACATGCCAATTAGGAGCAGCATATAAAAGTTTAATGTCAGTGTCATGGTAAATTTCCATAAATGTTCCTTATATCAAAGCAAAAGTATAGCCTATTTCAAGACTTTGAGGGATGGCTTTAGCCACTCTACAGTACCAAGTAGAGCCTGCCTTCCCTAAATTACATCTGGCCTGATTACCCTCACTAGAGACTCCTGATGTGTGAAAAAAGCCTGTACCTATAAGGCAAGATCATTTGATCAAAAGTATACAGCAGAAATAGTAACGGTACAATGACCAAACATATAAAGCCTTGATACCATCTTTAGAAATATTTTATTCCTCTGTGTTTGACTCTTTTCAGTAGATGGCGCCATTAATACAAACATGAACCACTGGTCCTAATGCACAATGTGAGTCGCGGCTATCTAGCCATACACCCTAGTGAATGTTGATGGATTGGAGGGGTACTGTCCTCATATTGACCTGATCTGATTAGCTCGAAATAAATGGTTGTTTAGTGATTCCAAAGGTTAAATAGAAACTGTTTCCTATAACATCAGACCAAAAAAAGAAACTTGCACAGCACAGAAAAAAAAACGTGCAAATGACGCCAAATAGGAATTGTATTACATACACCAGAGGATGTTTGACAGCATAAAAATAAAGGATTTCCCACCTTGTCTGTTGTCATGTCAGGTCCTGTGCTCTAAAACCAAGTCAGAGTCTGGGAACTCTGCTAATGTTTGCTATTATTTAAATTTAAAACACTGTAATGTAATCACATACATCCCCAGGAACAAGACTTAAATGCATCCGGCCACCTGAGTGGATTATCATTGGTACTTGCCCCCTAGGGTTGTCCGGATAAATAATTTCATCGTCCACCCAGTTGGTTTGTAGTCAGCACATTGTAAAAGAAAATGCGAGTGATAAAGAGTTTAATGGAACAAGAGGACTTGCAAGTTATCTTGAGGATCAGAAAATGCATGCTCTGCTGAACAGTGATCTCCTCCTAACGCCCCACAGCCCATTAGGAGAGTCGTCGTAAAACAAAAAAGTCGGTCAGCGCTGACTTGGAGTCGGGAATTATGCCCTGCCCTAAAGGACCTTTAAAAGCCCACACAGGGCCTTCCGGACTTAATGGCAAGTATTTTTCCGCGCCTGAGGTAGTCATTACAGTGCACAGTCACATATCCACCCCCTCCCTCACATGGCATAAGAGGATGAAGTGTCTCTGGGGATCCACACTATTCGTACGACAGTGTCCTGCAGGCAAGAAGCAATCACCATCACCGACATTCAACCGACAACACTCACTCACAGCCAACACAGGAAGGGAAGACACATGCAGTGTTTTAGATGGAGTGGTGATTGTAAACGTGCTTATGCTGATTTGCAATAGCATTATTCTGTATATGTATTTGCCCATTATCTCAGAGCATAATGTGAAAAAAATGTGTCACACATGGATTATGTGTGTGTGTGTGTGTGTGTGTGTGTGTGTGTGTGTGTGTGTGTGTGTGTGTGTTTGTGTGCATGTGAATGCGTGCATGTGTCTGTGTGTTTGTGTAGCGAACACTACACGCTTCTCATCTAAGCACATTAGTTAGTAACTAATATGCATTACTCTGCATTCTTCTGTGCCAGGGTCTCTCTCTCTCTGTCTCTCTGTGCGTGTGCGTGTGCTTCTCCATATACTTCAGGTTGACACAGTCCCAGCAGATCACTAGGCCTTTGCACTGACCATCCAATCCTACCTGCACTGCTCCTTCTTGGGCATGTTATTCCCCACCTACAACAGACAGCGGTGGTGGGGGGGGGCGCTAAGGGCAGCATGGGCCACATGTTTAACAACTCCTCCAGGTGGGCTCACCCAGCACGTGTGTCTGAAACCATGTCAGGCTTCCAATACTCCAATAACAACAGTTGGGCTGGTGCAGACAATATCTGTTATAATGCTGTTGTTAGGAAATACCATGTTCAGTCTTCCAACAACCTAATAACTGATTCATTCCCTGGAATATCTCTTAAAATTCTTTAGTGGATGAATTAAAATTCTTTCAATGTTTTTACTTTAGTGTGTGTAGGTAGTCAAAATCAGGTTAAATGAAATGTGTATCTGTGTCGTTGTGGGTTGGAGTGCATTGGTTGTGGGAAATGGAAGTCTCAGGCACAAAAGCCTGACCTCACAGAGGCATCACTGACCCTGAGAAAGTGAGGAGAATAGATAGCAGCTCCCCTGTAAATCAGTACTGTTTGACCAGTCACCCGCTCCACACACTAATTACACACCGAGAGCGGCAGAGGATGAGAGTGAGGGCTAAAGAGAGAGGAGAAAGGAAGGGAGGGAGGTAGGGAAGGAAACGGAGAGAGGCACGGACATCACAAATGAATAAGGGGGTAATTCAAGTGATGAAGAGCAACTGGGGGGAGGGGGGGGGGGGTAGGTACTTCAGCAGGCCAAAGGTGAAGGCCAGGAGCAGCCAAAATTAAGAGAAAAACAGGTGTAACTTGGAGAGGAGTGAGGGAAAGAGTTGGATAGAGATGTAAGGAAAAAGGGGATGAAAAGCGAAGGAGGAGACCTCATCGCACCCTCTGGTACAGCCTCCATTGTGAGATTTGGCAACAGGGAGGAAGAAGAAAAGAATAACAGACTACCTTCATCTCACCACAGCCCACATTAAGATCTCCTCCTCCTTGTCCAACCATCCAGGTAAAGCTGAGTGCAGCCGCTGTAATTAACCTTACATTACAAAGGAGCAAAAAGTGCAATAATCCGCAGTACTGCTCCTGCATGCAGAAAATGAGCTTTTGGAAAAGAGCAGAATAGACTGGGGGGGGGGGGGGGGGTCATAAAATGGAGGAAAATAAATATATAAATAAATAAAACAGCTCTTCAACTCCATTATTTTGTGGCAAGGGTGTGTGGCAAACCTGTTATTAATTTCTCTGAGGTCCTGCCTTATGAGGACAATAATAGCATTTGCTTGGAAGTGTGTTTTTCTCCCTTTTCCCCTCTCTTGCCACTCTGTGTGTTTCATCATGGTAAAGGAATGATTTCTGTCATAGACATATGTCAAACACATACACAGATAAACACTTGAGTGTAAACATGTTATACAACGACACATGCATATTCATCAGTACCATAGAACCCTTGTCAGACCCATACAGAAAGGCTTTCAAAAAGATGAGGTTTTATTGAAAACATGTCATTGTGGCCTAATCCTTTTGCAAAGAGTCTAAATAGCTTATACGCATTAGCCTGCACTCACAGGCATGCTGAGCAAATGACAAGAGGATTTGAGGAGATGCATAACAATACAAGCAGACGTCACACGACAACTAGTGCAAACACATAGAGACATCACACGAACACACACACACACACACACACACACACACACACACACACACACACACACACACACACACACACACACACACACACACACACATTTTCTCTGTCCGATGCTCTTTCTCTTTCTCTCTCTCTATCTTTCTTACCAAACACACACACACACACACACACACACACACACACACACACACACACACACACACACACACACACTCATGGAACAGCATGTTTGTTGTTCATGGAACACTGATGACAGAAATATGCATGTATTGAGAGATGCAATCAGATGTTCAACAACATGACAAGATGTCATTCATCTAGTACTATCAATATGTTCAAGATATTATGCTCAATCTGTAAAATGTGCCCAAAGTCCTACAGATACACCTCATTTACAGTAACACAATACAACTTGTAGATAACAACAGCTAATAAAACATTTGGAAACATAAGCAGACATAGAATACTAACTTTATGTTATATATTATAGTTCAGTCCCCACACTTTAAAAATTAGATGACTCTAGGATAAACAATATAAAGCAGTTACAGATGTATTGGTTTTTCTAAGTCATTTACATTCGCCTTGTCCTGTCATTATGATGTATGCTGATTTAAACATACATTCATAAGGAGCACTCAAACAACATTATTAACACCATGAATTCAGAAAGATCTTTAATATTATATGGCAAGAGACAGACACATTGCATTTGTAATGTTGTCAGTGTCTGAATGGAAGAACTGAACTTAAATTTGTGGTCTTCATGGCTAAGTAAACACGCCATGTCATCAGGGCCTTCTGACAGGAGTCTTTGTGCATCAGTCTTTCTGTGTAAACTTTATGCATGATCCTAACTTACACTATGTACTTAGATTAAAAACAGTGTCTGGCACTGTGACTTGCCTAACCTATTTAACATACCCATCTACACTTCCACAAAGGTCTGAATATCTATGGACATTTTCTACTGCAATCTCTGCAAGAGTGTACTCAGCAAACTCAGAGATGCCTTTGGGAAAGCATTCACATCTGAATGCTGAATCCAAAAGCAAAAGCAAGGTCCTGATTCTCCATTCGGCTGATATGGCTCATATCTGTTCATTTAAATTTGAAAGGCACCAACCTTTAATGAGATACCAAGGCTATCAAGCCAATATGTCCAGCCAGTGTCAGCAATGAAAAATGTGTTTAATACTTTGGTGTTGGTATTTTCCAGGAGGCTAAAAATTGTGATGCATTTTTATCAAACAGAGGGAAAGTGTCTGGTGGTAATGCTCTCTGCAGTTTGGAGTAGCTTTTTAGCACCAGTAAACATCATTAGGGCATGAACATGGAGGGACTTGCAATACAATCTCATTTACCTGCCCCACAGTGTTTAACCCTGCCTGGATTGGGTCATTTTGTTCTACAGAAGGCAAATGAGGTACCCTTGACACACGTCCATTTAAGCAGTGTTCACAGCACACAGCAGGAAAACAATATTTATTTATTTTTTTATTTTTTTATAAATGACCAAAGTAGAACTCGTGTAACCCAAGCACAGCACAGTCCTTGGTGCTGGTGTAACACCAAAACCCACATACACCACAGCTGTGGTATCCAAAGGTGGCTGTGTAAAGCTCAGTTTTACATCACTGCAGGACAGGACTTAAAACCACATCTACTGGTTTCCTAGTCGAGCTCAAAGATCTCAGCTGACAGGTGTTTCAGTGCAGATGTCTGTGACTACTTCTCAATCTTTAACATTAAATGGCTGCCTACTGCCAGCAATTTTATCTTTTTTTTCTTTTCCCTCCTTCAAGACATGTTTGATTGCTTGATGGATGCAATAGTCAATCAGAAGTTGAATTCCTCCCTGCCAGCCACATTTTCCCAGACTCTTTACTCTGTATTTGATGGACAGTTCTGATGGACTGCGCTCTGCTTCATGTTAACGCCTCATCTGTCATTCCTTCCAAGGCAAGCTCCAACCATATGATGGCATTCCTGACAAAACACCCAGCTCAGGAGGGGCTCAGGCTCAGATCAGGTGGAAACAGAACCAGATCAGGTGCTCAGGTGCACAGGTCCACGATGGATGGGTTTGCGAATATATTGGCCATTATTATGTCATTAGTTTTTGTCGGTATTTGGCCCTTAAGTTAAATTCAATTATTCAATTTACCAAGTGAACATAGGTGTTGACACAAGGCAGACTCCATACTAGCCAATCAGTTGATAGAGGGAGTGTTCATTAGCAATGATGTCATCGTGTGCACTACATTTCATTTGTAGTCTATCTGTGGATGTAGCTTGGCAATGGCAGCGGAGAAAAACGTAAGCAAGGCCATTCAGTCTGTTGTGGCAACGGTTCAGAATATTCAAGAATTAAAGTCAGAGCAAGAGGAATGTTTGAGGAGTTTCATTTGTGGAAGAAGCATTGTGGCCCTATATTCCCAATGGGGTTTGGGAAAAGGTTAACCCTCCAGTTTGCTCCATTAGTTGTTAGTCTGTTCGTTTCTGGACTAACAACTGACGTCACGATTAGATGTTAACAAATGGGGTAAAGGCAGATCCGATCGTTCTAAATTTAAGCAGAGTCCACACCTCCAGGAAGAAAAACGTTTCTCAATACAGCACCGCCAGAGCGTCTGTACAAAACGAAGTGAGGCTAGGCTAGTTTACCTCCAAGTGTTAAACTCAGTAATTACGAATACTTGACATAAGTTTAGTAAAGTGACATTTCATATAGATTTCATAAGACATTCATGAAATATTTACAAAGGCTGGGGATTAATGTGAAATATAAATTAATGGTATTATTTGTTAAATATTGGAGGCAAATTGCAAAGGTTACCTTATAAAACAAAAATGTTTATGAAACAAAAATCGTTTGCTTGACCTTGTTCTGTCTTTTTGTCACTGAACTAGCCCATTGACTCAGATGTGACGTGATCAGTTAAGAGGCTTTGAACAAAAACGGCAATGCTGCTTTGTGATTGGACTTTTATTTTGACAGGTTGTCATCATTCTGTCTTCCACATTCATGAAAGGTTTAGTATGAATGTTAAGTCATGTCTCATGAAACAGTTATAAATGCTTCATGTGCAGTTTTTGACAGCTGCTCACCCGTCAAGTAAATTGTTACCAGTATGTTACCATATGTTTTTATAAAAAGCTGTTGTACAGATTTTAATTAGCAGTGTGCTTTCTGAGAATAATTAGGCTGGAGACCTGGTGTGGTGATAAAAAAAATCACACTTCAGCAAATTTTCAGCATAGCTTTTTTCAGCAATGGAATGAGATAGTTTTTGGTTTTGAAGGTACAGATTGATTTATTTTTAATTTTTATATTTTTAAATCAACATGAGTCTGTAAACAAGATTTGTTTTCTAGCATGTCTTTCAAGTTTGTAAAACAATGATTCAATCCTAATTAAACAAGAACTGCACATTGTGTCTGTTTTATAATCCTAAACCATTAAATATTGATTCAACACCAGCCTTTAAAAATGCCCATCAGCAGATTCCTAATTTGAGAGTTGATCAGGCCTGGGTCTGCTGAAGACAGCACTAGATGCACCAGAACAACAAGCCATTCCTGACTCAGATGTCATTACCTTCACAGCCATCCCCAGCAAAGCATAAGTAGAACACCTAACAACAGACAGGACTAAAATCCAAAATCTGTGGAAAGAAAACTAGCACACACTCTAAAGCCCTGTGGGTGCAGAATCTCAGACTGTTGGGAACGTGATGGCTGCTCCCTGGGTCTAATCAGACGCTAACTGTCTGGCAGTCACCTCTGCCACCCTAATCGAATGACCTGGAGAGTAGGCAAGATGGGGTCTCGGGGCTGATGGCCTGCTCCATCCAACTCTGCAGCATGTAATTGCACAACCTCTAGCTAGACAGGAAGCATGTAATCTAATGACCTGGAAGTGAATGGGCAGTTAGGCTATAAAGTAATGACCCAAAAAAGAGAACTGAGGTGGGTTGGAGGCTGCAGGGTGCAGGCTAATTGTGAATGGGGCATGGTTGGGAGTGTAGGCCATGCGTCATGGATGAGAGTGACAGGAGAGAAAATCCAGCATGGAGAATACCTGGTATGCCACATTATGCCTTTGATATGTCCTTTAAAATTAGATAGATAGATAGATAGATAGATAGATAGATAGATAGATAGATAGATAGATAGATAGATAGATAGATAGATAGATGGGTAGGTGAGTACATGGATGGATGGATGGTGGTGATATTTGTCTTGTGATATTTGTGTGTTCAGTAAAAAAAAGAATATTTCCCACATTTACACACTCACACACCAAAGATGCAGGACCACATTGGACATCCGCGTCAGAGAGAATAGATGACTTTATATTCACAAACAGGCTTTACCCTTTAGTTTGTTTGTTCAGGCCTGTGGCAACACAGAAAGAAGAGAAAATAGCAAGATACTTCATGCTCACACATAACCATCCAAGCACACACATGGACACACACACACATGCACACACAGGAGTCACGTGTGATTAATGGCTCTAGAGAAGAAGACAAAAGGTTAGAATCATGATTCATTAGCATCGCTGTGTGGATGACTGATGCTGACACACAGGCAGGGCAGTCTATTCAGTCTGACAGTCACACACACAGACACACACGCGCGCGCACACACACACACACACACACACACACACACACACACACACACACACACTCAAGACACAGTGATTTGCTCCCTCACCTCCTGCCGTCATGCCATTTCATGGTGACCTCTACCTCCCACGCTACCCGCCAGATGTTGCCCTCAAAAGCTATATGTGTTTGTTTGTGTTTGTGTGTGTGTGTGTGTGTGTGTGTGTGTGTGTGTGTGTGTGTGTGTGTGTGTGTATCTGTTTGTACTCAATTGTCAATTACGGACATTTATATTGGAATACCAGTGGAGAGCCCATATTGACTTATCTTCTGTCTATAATAGTATGAATCTCCAAATTCATCTGAACTGCATTCTCACAAGCTCTCACTTTCCTGCTCTTTGTTCATCTTTTGTGATCATTTTTTTATTGAGCAGTAGCACATTATATTACAAAAACATACAAAAGTGGGCATGAAATGTGTGAGGTCATTCATTAGTCACAAAAGCATCTAAATTCAAAGTGAAATTTTGTACAACTTGAAGACTGACATATAGCAATGACCCCTACCCACCCAAACCACAACCTAACACAAAACTAATATAAACTAAAAATAAAAATAACAGAAAAAAAACAAAACTAGAAAAGCACTCAGAGAGCGCAGACCTCCGCCAAGGCAGCTTAAGTCTCCACCTTATTATCATTCTCACCTTAAGATATTGAAAGACATTAATCATGTTAAAACATTTTATTACTGGTGTAATAGTTAACTAGTGGGTTCATTCACTCATGCTCACACGAACTTGGTTGGCTCTTCGGTGCAGGAAAGTACTTTATCTAATTTCCACTGGCAACATGAACTACTGGGCTGCTCACCACTACCGCTCTAACTCTCCTCTGTCTTTCACTGAACCCTCTAACCAAAAACTCAACAACTCCTTGACCCGCAACAGGAGCCTCATTTCCGTACCAACCTATATTCCCTTCTTTCAAAATAAAAGTCTCTGTAGATTCCATGCTACATGGTAACTTGATTGAATAAAAAAATCCTGGATCCAGATGGTTACCCGAATCACCACCAAAAACAAAACAGTTCTAAGTTAGGCCACTTCTGACCTATCCTGAAATTTTCATCAAAATCCATCCATAACCTTTCGAGTTATGCTGTTCACAAACAAACAGACAAACAAACAGACGAACAAACAAACCAACGCCGTCGAAAACATAACCTCCTTGGTGGAGGTAAAAAAGGAAAATAAAAGTAGCCATATGCGCGCCCGCCTGTATGCAAAGGGTTGCATTCAAAACACAAAAAGAAAATGGAATCGGTTCGACACTCACACATAACATGTGTATATGTAGACAGTCACACACCTGCACACACCCACCACACATTAGGGAAAGAAGTATTTCAGTCAATGGCAAGACAGGAAATGACAATAAGGACCAAAGGGTTAAGCCTTTTAAGGACTCCGCTGCTGGCAGATAAGTCCACAGTTTTTTTCTGTGGCACCATCAATATGGGCAGTTGACAATCCCATATAAACCACATCTAAAAAGGTAAACATCCACTGTACAATACCAAGCGTCTATGGAGGTTTGTAGCAGCCATTTTTTTGCATCATGCCACCATTTAATTATCCACAGAAACATCAGGGCTCATGTTCATTTTATATTACTGCTAAGAGAACTTCCAAATCACAGTAAAAGTGTGAAAAATTCAAAAAGCTGCTGAGACCAACTTTAAGAAGGAAAAAGGGCAACTTCTAAGATAAGCTTAGAGCTCTGTTGCTATGGTTCCTGTCAAGTCTCATGCACAAGCTTGCTTACAATGACCATGCTAATTGGTTGAGTGTCAGGTCTGTCTCTGTGAAAAACATGCCACACACAGCCATGCATCAACAAATTGCCAGATCTAAACATGTTGTACACATATTTATAATCACCATCATCTTTATAAACCATCATCTTTATAAAAATATGTATTTGTGAACTGTGAAATCACTTAATCAACACTCATCCATGAAATTTGCCTTATTTCTTTGAAGCTGGCAAATGTCTAAAGGAAAAAATCTAAAAGAAGGGTTAGAGAGTGGACTAAGTGCTAGATCAGGCCACATTTACAATGAAATTTATGTTATGCTAAGGAAAGGGTAATCCTAACTCACACTAAAAGTTCCTAGATAAGCTTTTCCTCTTAAAAGCTATTCAAAAAGCTACCAAGAATAACGTGTAGTAAGGAGAAATTACAACTAACAAGGATTAGAGCTCTGTTGCTATGGTTGACGTCAATTCTCCTGGATAAGTTTGTTCACAATGACCACGCTGATTGGTTATTGAGTGTGAAGTCTGTCTCAGTGATAAGTCATGCAAAACTTTCCACAAACAGCAATGCATCAATGAGTAACGGGATGTAAATGTTGTGGACCTACACATGGAAACAATCAACAACAATACTTTTTAAATAAGTCATTAGAGGAAGATGCATTATTGAACCATAACAAAACACTCATCTATTAACTTTGCCTCATACTTGTTCCTTTAAACTGCTGAATTTCTAAAGTAAAAGAATAAACTGACGGATGGTGTGGAGCACAGCACACTGAGTGGCGAATGATTGGATTACACGGCTGGACGGCTGGAATATTTCGAAATTGTTTGCTTCACAATGAATACGTTTACATGCACTTTAGCATGCATGCTGCACACGAAAATGTTCTTTTACCCCATTGCGAATGTGGGTATTCGTGAATAAGAAAAAGCCATATCATAGTTGTAAATACCGAAGGAGTCTCACCTCACACCTCCTCCATCAAACTAAAACAGCCTGAAACAGAAGCACGAAAGCATTTTTTTGTCCACCAAAACTGAATGGATTCTACTGGATTTAAGACAACCACATAAACCTCTTCAGAATCCACATCCAGCTCCCTGCCCTCCCTGAGCATTTGACATCATAGGAGCAGGAAGAGACGCCTAGAGAAGCGTCCTGGCATGAAGAACAGATTTGAGCTTGATGGTGGGAGTAACAGCTATGCTCTGTTGGGTGACTGTCAGCATGATAGAGCTGTGACTTTCAACTTAAGCATGAGTGGGTTTGTAAGTGACTCCTCTCCTTTCCAGCTTTTGGTCAAGGTGGTGAAGTTGTGAGTGTGTTCATGTGACCAAAGGGGTTTGTGTATTCACATGGGACAGCATGCACGCAGAGCATTAGGACTGCCCTGACCTGTAGAAAATGTTACTGATCTTTGTATGTGTCACTCTTTCTTCTCTCTCTCTACTGTCTCTCTCTTCTGTAGGTCTCTCTCCCTTTTCTCAATCCCACACTCTGATACAGCCAGCCATGACTCAGATGCTGCCCCAGTGACTGCCATTACAATAATTGACTGATGGACAGAATGAGGCAAAGAATAAAAAAAGAGGTAGCAAAGGGAAGTGCAGGAAGTGCTTGATAACTAATATATTTTTAGTGTCATTCAGACGTGACGTCTGACGTCATGGACGTTGTAGCAGAACGTGAGAACCAAGGAGGCAGGAACAGACGCGGAAGTTGAAACACCCATGGGTCGAAAAAACCCGGAAAGTGCTCAGTAGCCTTTAGCATTCCATAGACGCTCATTCATTTTAGCGTCCCTATGACATGAAATAACTTTACATAGAAAGCACCCCATAGTCCTAGCCTGGGCACGCCCATACTTCCTGTGCCACTGCATTTGCATTTTGCATGCAAGTCAGTCTGGCCAAGCTGCCTGTCTACACAGTTTCTACATTAACAGAGAAACTGGGACCAATGAACATCTAGCATTTCAAAAAGGTAATGACGCGGTAGTTCAGCGACCGGAAATCTACCTCAGTCACTGTCAACATGGCGAACGTGGAGCAACGGCAAGATTTAGCTGTAGCTGCTGTTTTGGAAGAATTCAAAGGGAAGTTATCTCTGGATAGAGCAAAGGTTAGCCCTTGAATCATTTATTGCAGGAAAGGATGTTTTCGCAATGCTACCGACCGGCTTCGGTGAAAGTTTGATTTATCAGTTAGCCCTGCTGGTAGCCAAGTCAACGGGGCTTTGCAAGAACCCTGCACAGAGGAGTGTGATTGGTTGAATCTTCATCCAGTAGCAAACAGAGGCATTTGAAAGAGGCGGGTTAAGCCCGCCCTCTGAGAAATGGGTTTACAACACAGCTTGGCCAGACCAATGTTCGCAGAGCATTGATAAGTCGCGTTAGCCAGGCTACCGTAGTCCTACCTTGACTTTGGCATTGTTGGACACCGGCACTTCTACTGTCTATGGTTAGAACCGGTTAGAACAGAACCAGAAAATGGCGAAGAATTTGGGATAAGACGGAGAGATTTTTACCATCTATGCATTTCTGAGGCATTTATGTTGTTGTTTGGCCTGACGTATGCTTTCAGTTTGGAATATCCCAAGGAACTCACACATGCATTCACATGTATTCAGAAAATTTGTATGTGTCTGGATGATGGTAAACCTCAATCGCGCTTACTTGCTTGAAAGAACGATTTGTTGTTGAACTAACAACGTTTTTTCTTCAAATCAGCTCACATGCAACTTACAACTGTGTCCTTAGTTACAGCAAACACGTGTTTACAAATGGCGGAATAGTTTTTTGTACTGCTTATTAAATTGAAGTTACTGAAGGTCTGTTTTGTTCATTCACTGATAATGATCGAGAACCTTATAAAAAAGGCTACACCAGAATACCATGACTGTATTGATTTGCAGTTCCATTTCTGACAACCAACATGTTTAAGTTTGTAAACTCTTTAGTTTTAATCGGTGCTAATAACAGAACTTCCGAAGGGGCACTACTTAAATAAAACGTCTAATATACTGATTTGGATTTGATTTAATTTGTTATAGGCAGTCCAGCCGGCAGCCATTGCTGCATAGCTTGCTTTATCTTTGTCTTTGGCCAAAGTTCATATACGCTTATATTTAAATCTATCTTAAGTTAATGAACACAGTTTATGTACTCTTAGTTTTAAAGCTAACTTTACTTAAAGAATACAGTTCATGTACTCTTAGTTTTAAAGCTAACTTAACTTAAAGAATACAGTTCATGTACTCTTAGTTTTAAAGCTAGCTTTACTTAAAGAATACAGTTCATGTACTTAAACTTTTAATGTTAACTTTAATTAAAATATATAGTTAATGTACTCAAAACTATTGACGTAATCAGTTACATAAAAAAAGACAAAAATAGTAAGACACAGCAGTGTAAAGCTAGGTGGATGGATGGTGGGATATGTTTGCGTGAAAAGATGATAAAAAAGTATACTCCTGATAATTCTTGGCATTCAAATTTGACTGGGAAGATTTTTATGAAAGTGAAATAAATCCAGCCACATATTTTTGTTTGCTTGCTTGCTTTTCAGTGCTCTATTTGCATAACAGGCTTCTCATTCATACTCTTCCAGAGGTAGTGCCTGCACTGCAGCCATCCCACTCACCTCTATTTTAGGATACAGGTAGACGCTGGACTGTGGTTTGGCTCAGGCAGCTCTCATGTGTGGCTATAAAGTGCCACCTGATACAAAAACAGATGTACTGTAGATGTAGCATAGAAATTAACGACCCAATGTAGTGTACTTTTTGGCCAGAGGTTCATAGTTTCAGTAACTTGTGTCAGTACACATACTTCATCAGTCAATGTCAAAGCCAAAATCACTGTTGTATATTGTCTAGTTGCAAACATAGCCTGAGTTTAAGAACCTCAATCAGGGAAAAAAGAGATAAAAACAAGCAGAAGTACTCTCATTGTCTTGGTTGTGTTTTTAATCTGAGATAAGCAGTATGGTCAGGGAATGATTGGCCATATGCAAAGGCATATTACAGTTGTCAGCCTGAGAATGTGTAATTTAGTAGCATTCAGAGTTAATGTTGAAGATCAAGGGTCTGTTGGGATTTCTGGACCCAACAAATACATCATCATCCAAAGAGGAAACTGGATGTAATATTAAACGCAATGAAATAAGAATACAATACTCCTCAGGTCTGTATGTAAACACTAGACACCAGTCTTGCCAAATTAACAGTCCAATCACCTGCCACAGTTGGGGTTTTAGAGACCGGCCTTGGCACCATTTCCCAGATGCATAAACAAACCAGTGATAAAACTGGCCCACAGCAGAGAGGCACACTATCAAAGCATTCATAAAGCCTGTTAGCTTCCCAGGGGAGAGGTTGAGGTGTGTCAGTGATGAGCTAATGCTGGGGATTCTGTCTGCCCCTCATGTTCTCTTTCAAATTATTTTCCAGCTCTCGCTCTCTCTCTCTCTCTCTCTCTCTCTCTCTCTCTCTCTCTCTCTCTCTCTCTCTCTCTCTCTCTATTTCTCTCTGTCTCTCCATGAGGCTATTTACACACACCACACCAAAACACTGACATCTCCCTGGCAACAAGACATTGCTGCACAGGATAGGAGAGGAGAAAGAAGGGAAGAGGAGGGGGAGAAAGGAAATACTGAGACTAAGAGAGAAAGTGGAGTGATGAGAAAAGAAGCTTCAGGACTGCAATGTATATAGACAGAGAGGTAAAATGGTGCAAAGGGAGATGTGGAGGAAAAAGGAAGGCTATAAGAGCAGAGGGGAGACAGAGAGGAAAAGAGGACAGGGAGAGGAGTGAGAGAATGTGACCCCTCTTCTCTATGCAGATGCTGGGAAACACCGGAAGGCAGGGAAATGTGACAGCAGACATCTGGCTGTCTCTGATAATGCTGTAATGAGGACAGCACTTTTGTGTGTTGGGTTAACCCCTTAGCTGCAGAATTTGTATGAGTGTGTGTGTGTGTGTGTGTGTGTGTGTGTGTGTGTGTGTGTGTGTGTGTGTGTGTGTGAGAGAGAGAGAGAGAGAGAGAGAGAGAGAGAGAGAGAAAGCAAGAGAGAAAGAAAGCAAGAGAGAGAGAGAGGTCTGTGGTAAAGACAGGAGTGCATGTGTGTGGGAGGTGTAGCGGTAGGCTGGAGATGTGAGTCGGTACTGAAATCTGTATGTCAGATGTTAAGAAGCTCCACTCAAAGCCATCATGGTGTGGATGACTCTCCCTCTGTATAAGTGACTCACTCTGACCCATCAAAGCCTAGGGGTGCTTATTGATTAAGACTAAATGAAGGAGAAGAAGCAAGAGAAAATAAAATATTGAGAGAGAAAAAAGCAGTTTGAAAAAAAAAAGACTTAGTGTTTAGACCGAGCAGGACAGAATGCGTGAGGAGGAGTAAAAGATAAGCAAAGGGAGCAGATGGGATAGAGTGGGAAGGGAGAAGAGAGAAGCGGCATAGAAAGGGAGACAGAAAAAAATAGCCAAGGATAGAGGGGGGAGAGCAGAGGAGAAACTGGAGATTGGAGATAAGAAAAAGAAAGGAAAGGAGAGGAGAGGACAGGAGAGGAAAGGAAAGGGGAAAGGAGAACATCTAAATTGAGGAGAGGAAAAGGGAACTGACAGAGGAAAGCTCCTCTAGGGCTATACTCCTGCTGTTTATGTGTCAATGTCCTTCAGTGCAAAAACAAATCCATACCATCGACCACAAGCTTGCCGTGAGGAGACACGATTTCCTCAGTAGCTTTAATTTGTGTCCGTGCAACATTCTCACTCTCTTTCTCTTTCTCTCTCTCTCTCTCTCTCTCACACACACACACACACACACACACACACACACACACACACACACACACACACACACACACACACACACACACACACATACACTCATACAGACACACACACAGGCACACACACACACACACACACACGCTATCCTAGTCTAGGTTTGGAACATAATGATAAAATATTAGAATACCATCTCCTGACCCCAGTACTGACGCATTCCATAATCTTTAATAAGTTTATTTGAAAACTCATAAACACAAATGATCAAGGAGGACGAATGCAACTTTAAAAGTGGGCAATGCCAAAAGAATATGAACAGAACAGCTAACACAGAATCCCCAATTACCTTACCTTACAACAAGAATAAATATAAACAGAAAAATCACAGAACAGCCCAAACTCCCTCTCTAATCAAATGTAGTATGAAACAAGGGGAAGAAAACAAATGGCCCTTAGTTTGACAACGTCCTCGAAAAACTAATAATAAAGATAAGGCTTAGGTATTCCCCAGTCAAATTAAGCTCCTATACCTCTAGATCTAAGGCCAACAACAATGTAAAAGAATGGTGATATACTATATTTACACCTTCTAATTCAATAACGTGGGCTGCAAGAGCAAAAAAGTTAAACAATGTAGCCTACCCCTATATATAGGAGGAAGACACAAATTTGGTCAAATTTGCAGTAAATATGTCCAACCGACTAGCCAATGCACCTGAGGAGGATGAAAAAGATGTCCAACATTAAATTGCATCAGGCACACACACACACACACACACACACACACACACACACACACACATACACACACTGGTGTGGAGTAAGTGCAGTCAGAAGCTTATCATCAGCTTATCATCTGTCCAGTTTAGAAAACAGAAAACAGTCTAAGAAATATGTTGCAGATATATGAAATCTTTTAATTATTCCTGCAGTCTGCAGAATTGATGTGCTGAAAAAGGAAAATGTGTGTGTGTGTGTGTGTGTGTGTGTGTGTGTGTGTGTGTGTGTGTGTGTGTGTGTGTTTATGGTGGTTGGGGGGAAATGCATGCTGCAAACTGCTGCAATACTTCACTGTAAAAGAATTGGCAAACTTGCTACTGCTGAAACTAAACATGAGGTAATGCTTTCTTTTACAGTACCATAATTTCCACATATTTAACTACATGGTAATAGATTATTGGGAACTGGGGATAGACGTAGCTCATTTTTTAACATGCTCCTTTCCAGTCCCCACATTCCACCTACATACCCGTTAAATACATAGAAAATTACAGTACACAATATAGTAATTATAGCATTGAACAGTATTGCAATTATATACAAATTAGGACACTAAAAGAAAAGCATGAAAAAAGGAAACCAGCAACAAAATGCTGTGGAAGCCAATGGATGACAAATACCATTATAGTTGAGGGATGCAAAGCTGAATAAGTCAGGACCATTGAAGGCCCTCTCTCCTCTATGCAGTCTTGTAAACTCATTTTCTACTCCTCCTTTGCTAATCTCATAATTTAACTGCATTACACTATACTGTTCTAAGATGAGCTACTGTCTCCAAATCATAGCTGATTCTGAGGCCTTAGGCACCTGGATTATTTCTGCCCCTGTAATATGAGGTGTCCGTTGTGCTCCCATAAAGGCCTCAAGGAGGAGATAGCAAAGCGACTTTGTGATGTGAAGCTCAAGTCCTCCTTGTCAGACGAAGTAAAGTGCGACATGACAGTATCTGTCTTAGGCCACACTGTTTCCACAGCGAAGTCTCAAGCCTTTTTCAACATGCCAATCATGCAGACAATACATTTCTGACCAAGGTTGAGATTCCCATTTGAAGAGATTCTCCCCTTCATATTTGACATTTCTGCCTGAATGTGGGGAACCACTAAACAATATTGTTGTCAACATACACATTGTCTGAGCACATTTCCTGCTTTTATGCCTTTATAAACATTACTAAAACAAATCAAACAGCCACATTGCATTCAGTGACTTCTGTCAGTCAAACCTCTGTCTAGGTGTGCATATGGTGCCATTGTATCCATTATTGCAGCTGGATAAAATGTGCTTGATTGTTACATTTTCCCTCTTGTTTTACTTTAGTGGCATACGTATATGATGATTACAAACCGCATTCACATACAGAGACAGTAGGCTGGCCACAAAGCAGCAAGGCTTGAAGCTCTTCTGATTACGAACTACCACAGTCATTTCAATTGATTACAGTTTGTTGGGGAATGTGGACAGACAACTCTCACTGCGAATGCTGTTGAGTAGCAGGCAGTGAAAATTGCTACCCATGCTGCCATAAGAAATGGGTGCCAGTGTTATTTTAAGTCCTCTTCCATGAAAAGTGGGTGTGTGTGTGTGTGTGTGTGTGTGTGTGTGTGTGTGTGTGTGTGTGTGTGTGTGTGGGTGTGCGTGTGTTTGTGTGTTGGGAGGTAAGATTGTGCGCTTGTGTTTTATTTGTTTATCCTCCTCTTGAAGTCACTTGTCTTTGTGAATTTTTGTGTGCTTGAATTACCTATCCATGCCTCTGTCTTTTTGATATGTGTGTGTGTGTGTGTGTGTGTGTGTGTGTGTGTGTGTGCCTGCATGCGTGTGTGTGTGTTCCTGCTAGTGTGTGAGTGTGCATGCTGGCGTGCGATAGTGCCTCTGGTAGACAGATAGCAATGGCAGGGCTTCATCATTCCCCCCTGGGCCCTGCGGCTGTGGGGTGGCATTATCTATGCATGTCAGAAGGGCCTCACAACGACAATCTCATCTGGACCTGATAAATATCATTACCAGCTGCATTTGTTTCCGTCATTATTCCCCTCCACCAGACTCCCGCCGCCGCTGCCGTCACGAACAGCAGCAGACAAAGAGCGGTTTGGGGAGAGGCAAATAAATAAATAAATAAGATAAAATAAGCAGGTGCCATAATGAAATACGAGTGAGAGTAGTTTGCTGCCTTTGCTGAGGTTGCAGTGTTATGAAAAGTTTCCTCTGCCACTCTGAAATTTAATGTGTCTTCCTGCTTAGTGATGGAGGGGCGGGGTAGGGGATGGGTGTGGGGGTGGGGTTCAAGAGTTCAGGGGATTGGTAATACATTTTTATCACCTTGATTATATGAATAGAATTAACTTCACCACATTCCAAAATGTGAGAGAGGTTAGTTGTGGAGGGGACGGGGGAGGATAGTCAGAGAGAGAGAGAGAGAATTTGGGAAGGTGGGGGGTAGAGTTATGGCACGACTGGCCAGTATCATGCAGCAATTTTGCTAATTTGATGAAATAAATCTTTGGCCATGAAGGGTAATATGAAACTAAGGTCAGGTTCACGGGCACTGGACACTTTTTGGAGGTGAGCGCCTCGGACATAATGAAGAGAGGGTGCAGGTGCCCCGCTATGGCCCAGCGGATGTAAATTACTTTGCCATTATGGGATATGGGGAAAAAAAGCAACCTGCATTTAACTACAGAATCTTGCTTGATGATTCATTCATTTGGATATGCAGAAGCTATATCTGTTTCAAAGACATTAGTTCCATCTATTAGATATTCATTAGAAAAACTACCCCAAATAGGCAAAATGGTATTATAGCACACTGGATTTCTCATGACACTGCATTATCCCTTGGAATAAATTTTGCCTGACTTCTACCATCTGGAGAATGGTGTTTGAGTTAGACTGCAAATCACACCTGATGAGGAACTTGGTTGGAGGAACTCAATGGAACCGGCCCCTCGGATTTATCTGTTTCTCAGATCTCCAGTCCTATTGATCATCTTTGCTGCTCTCTGCTCCCCTCTCACTGGTAAGTTTGCCTTTTGCCTTGCTTAAGGTATTTTCTGTGCTGAATCTCAGGGCTTATGCACTGTCCTGTCCAGCTCAGTGGTCAGATCATTACCCAAGTCCCTGTGGCGGGTCGCCCACGCTGCTCTGGTTGTCTCTTCCCATTCGCTGTCCTTAGAAACCATGCTATGGCAGGCCTGTTGGGTGAGAGGGCTGGCATGCCTCCCCTTCTCCCTCTCCTCCTCTTTCCATCTTCGCCAGCGGCAGGTGCCATCTGCCTTGCCACCCTTTCCCAGTGCCATCCCCCCACCCCTCACACACATATACACGCACGTTGGTTGGCGTGGCGATGCGGTGACATCATCTGTGCCTTCTGTTTTCACTGCGGTGCTGCGTCTCCACAGCTCGTACACCTGCCGAGTGCCGGCCGCCAACTCAGCACGGGAGACGGCTCCCAACGTCGTCCTAGACGAGAGCCACTCGCTTACCCAAGCCAAGGGCAAGAACTATGCTGGAGATGGGAGGAGGAGAGGAGGAGGACAGCAGGGAGACAGAGAGCAGGGGAGACGAGAGAGAGTAATAAAAGTATGAAACTGTAAATTGTAAAACAAACAATTAGGGAGAGTCAAGCGGACAGGAAGAATGACAAAACAGAAGAAAGATTAGATATGACAGCAATATTGTAGTGTGTAAGGGTACTGAAAGCATGTGCATATTAAAACTTGAGCAGTGTGGATGTGCAAAGCAAACGGTTATTACATTACTGATATCATTCTTTTTTGTGTGTTATGTTGTAAATGCCTGCGTTTATTCTTGTGTTGTTTAACATGTTTGTACACCATGTCCTACTTCTCCTGTGTTTCTCCATTCAGTATGAGTGTCTCTTGTCTGAATACGTGTGCTGAATAATAAGGCTTGAGGCAAAAAAACCCCACTGAATCTTGTTTTTGCTCAACATTACACTGAAGTGAATAGTGGGATTTATGATGACTACTCCACATGAGATGGAAGACCTAATTGACCAGCTACAGCGGGGTGGAGCACACAATATTCCAAGAGCCTTGATGAGGCTAAGCCGGTCTGTGTCCCCACACCAGGGAAGGCAAGAAGGAGCAGCCAACAGAGCCAGCGCTCCCCACCTAACATGGCAAGGAGGGAGCAGGTTGCTGTCTCCACTGTCATGCCAGGACTCAGTGATGATGGTACCATTCTGCCAGGATCTGTAGACAACACTGTAACCCACCAGGACCAGATGCACCAATGAGCCTAAGATGGATAGAACAAGCAGCCATGCTGGGACCTTGAGTACTAGCCACCATTGCCACCACTGCCCAGTCAGGAACCACTCCCATCACAACAGGAACACCTCAGCAATGAAGCGCCCAACTACAATGGAGAGGGCCTGTTTGAGATGTGCCCCCCTGTGTCAAGACTGGCTAGCAGAGAAGATGGCAGGCTGAAAAGGAGTGTCAGCTCACTAACCACTTAAGGGGCACTGCAGCTCTGGTTTGATCATTAAACCACAGCTAATGCCAGAGGCATGCTAGTTGCCTACCTGTGTTGTAAAGAGAGGAATCTGGGCACCATCACCCCTGACCCTCTGTATGCATGGCTACTGTACACTCAGTCTGCTGTGTACATCTGCAAGTCGGTAAGACAACTAAAACTGGACACCAATAAATGTCCTGGAAAAGACTAATGGCCACAAAAAGGTCAGCACAAGCATGCACTAACCTGTTATAGCACAGCATCTACATTAGAGATGTTTGCCCAGTCACCTTCACCCTCATCTGTTGACCCCAAGCTACATGAGCAGTGGTGGATTAGAATATTCCAGAAATGGCAGAGACTAAACACAAAGCCCAGCAGTAGTATCTGGGCTGATTCTGGTCTCATTAAGAGCTTAGTTGAAAGAACTGGATAGAGGGTCAAGAGGATGATTGTTCTATGTTGACTTTTGCCATCTCAATAAAGTCATGAAGTAATGCTCCTACCTGTTCCCACAAGAAAGACGATGCCCTCAACATCTTTCTGTGCTGCTGCATCAACTTTCTTGACCTCTACAGCAGCTAATGTCAAGTGGAGCTGATGCTGGAAGCATGCCCAAAGGCCAGTCTCTCCTCTGGGCAGGATCTCTACCAGTTCCAAGTGTTATCTTGGCACTGCATTGCCCCCTTCACCTTTGTGAACCTCATTATTGTCCCACTGAGCCACCCTATGGTCTACATAGACCTCCACTCATCATTTATTTTGCAGGCTTTGAAGGTGCCCTTGCTAAATGAAATTACATCTTCTACATGACTTAAGATGGTGTATATTTTCACTTGAAGAATTATCATTTTTTTCGAGATGAGAGGCAATTTTCCCAGATCATGTCAGCAGAATGACAAGCATGTCTGATAACCCAGGGACTGTGCCCCTCCCAGTGTCTGTGTGCTAAGAATCTTCCTGGGATGTAATCATTGCAGTCATGAAATCAGAGACTTTGCCACTAGGAGGGTTAATTGTTCCGGTGGTGTCAAGCCAGTGTAGCTTCTTTCACTCAATTCCCTGTGCCCTGTGCTGGCATATCAAGGGCATAGTGATCATGCTCCTCTCACCTGCCTACTTAACTTTACAGCAAGAAGAGCAGATGGCCTTGTGGTAGAGACATTGCAGAGCAACACTGCAACTTTATCAAGTGCCAACACAGATGCGCTACACCAAACAGCAATATGAGGACAGGCAGAAGAGGGATAATCAGCATAGGAAGCACTAGGGCAGAGGTCTAGGTGTGGCCACTTAGCAGTATCCCATGAGTAAGATACAAACTACCCCTTTGGATCCCCAGAGTGATGGACTTGTGGAACATGCTAACCTCATCCTAGGCACCCCTTTCAGCATCTTGACCAGCAGTCAGCAGCAGGGCTGGAATGTGTCTGTATCCCTGGTTTTGTGATCGTACTGGATGATGGTTCTGGGATCTACAAAACAGACCCTTGTAAAAAGCTGTTAGCTTCCATTGTGCAATGAGAACATGTACAGAGAATGTTAGTGTTTAATTTGTGTGTAAGTGTTCCAGTTTAAAATGTGGCTCACATCTCCCTTTTGTGTCACATACATCACCATTATCATTCATGTTTATGTGTGAATGCCTATGTGTTATCTATTTGTTGCTTGCTGTATTTGTGCACTGTCAACATCTGTGCTAAGCAGAGAATAGACCTCCCTCCTGTATTTCTGTATTCAATATGTGTGTTTCCTGCCTAAATGTGTGTGCTGCATAAAAATAGGCTTGTAGTCAAACAAAACATGACTGACATTAATATGTGAGAAAAATACATCAAACAGCATACCTTCTCTACACCATTTACATTGAGAGACTGGTTAATTGGCTCTTTATTTGATTAAGCATCATGCACATAAATTCTAGGAGTCTTTGCAGATATGTGAGACACTAAAGCCTCTGTTTCACATTTTTTTGCACCTTTGGTCCTGATGACATGGAAAATCTGATTTGTAAACTTTGGAAGAAAACACCCCAGCCAAAAGCACACCTGCTGTGATCTGTCTGCTCTTGATACAGCAGAAGCCAGCTGAGTTGCAGACATACATGAAGCTGGGCTTTTAACTCTAATCCTTTCAAAATGCTCTGGCTGTCAGCAAATCTCACAGAAATCTCACGCGTGTTTCTGTTGCTGGGTTCTCCTCCCCACACACTGTTAGAGAGAGAACCATGTAAGTCATGCGGTGATAAGTGGCATGAAGACTGATTGAGCATATCATCTCATGAACAGACATCTCATGAATTTCATCACCTAAACTGGTAAAAGGCTCCAGGATGACAGCGCTCACATGGATACCTTTACAGTACATGTGTGTGTGGAAGCACTAAACACAGGACAATGGACTGCTGCTTCTGTTACAAAGAATCATCTCTCTCGTTCACTCACCCACTCATTCACTAACGGTGTCCTATCTCCCCCTCCCTCTATCTTAGACTTCTCTGTTTCCCTTGCCCTGTTCTTTTGCTCTCTTGCCTATATTCTACCCTCCCTGCCAAAAAAAGTCTCTCGATGATTTATTGAATATTTGCCTGACGTGCTTGACCACTCTGAAAGGAGGGAGCATGTCATGCTACAGCAGGTTTTACCCCAATCCCTTTCACGCTTGGACTGAGCCCTTTTTCCAACCGGAGGATTGGCCAATGAGTGATATCACTATGGCACACGCCACCCATGGATGACAGGACATCCGCCGGACAGCCGTCTGCTGCACGTAGATTTCCAGGCTCATGATGTGCCTGGAAACATGATTGATTGACTCACTGCATTATAAAGACCATGGCAGGAGCCTGGTGAAACCTGCTGAATAAGAATAAGATTGGGCCGTCAAATTATGAAGGAGAGCAGGACAGGAAGACAGACAGAGAGAGAGAGAGAGAGAGAGAGAGAGAGAGAGAGAGAGAGAGAGAGAGAGAGAGAAAGCAGGATGAACATAAAAGACCTGAACTACCAAGGCACGAAGGCTTAGACAACCCAAACTGTTTCTTCCAGTTGAAAAAAAAAGACATGAGGTTATTGTATCCATGGCAAAAATTTGGGTTGATATTTTGTAATAAATTATATGTGTCACCTGTTACATATGTCATGATATGTCACAATGATATTTTGTAATAAACTCCCTCTCACTTCTCCTGCCAGGCTGTCTTTCTTTAAATACATCACACAATGATACATACATATGTAAGGTTCTCGATTCAAGAATGACTATTCTGAGGCTATGTCCACATGACAACACTCCTGGATTTTTTTTTTGTGCGGGTTGAAAAAATGTTGCGTCCATACACGCGTCGGATCAATATTCATGACCAGACAAGAACGTTGTCGTTGCTGGAAGGTGTACACAGGGGCATGGAGAGAAGGCAAATGCACAATGATTCGCTTTAAACATGTTATATATGTTGATTTTAGCAACGTGTGTTTTTGTTTAGGTGGATCGGACGCAGCAACAGTTGCTCTTTTATTTAATAAGCATAAAAAGGAAAAAATATGTTGAGCTATATCCTAAGGTATGAACTGCTAGTGATATAAAAAGGTAGAAACAATTGCATTACACCCAGCATGCATTGCAGGCATGTTATACCCCAAATTATCACAATAACCCATTTGTAAAAGTTTGAAGTTGTTGCAAGATGTCACGTCTTTAAATTTACCTACCTACAAGTGATATGCTATGGAGCAGAAAAGGAAAGAATAGCCCAGAAGGAGCTGCAAAAAAACTTGAGCAACCGTGCAGTGATTCGCTTAAAAGTGCCATATGTTGATTCTAGCAATGTGTGTTGATATTTTAGAGATTTGGAAGTAGCAACAGTTGCTCTTTAATTAATTAAGCATACCAGAAATCTTTGTTAAAGCCTACCATACTAGCCATGCAGCCTGTTTAATGACAAAGGATAAAAACAAATGCACCCCATTGTGTGTTCTTAACAAAGACATCCAACACCAGTTGATTCCTTTACCAACTGGCATCAGGTTGGGTATTTAAGGGACAAATAGTGAAAACCTTTTTCAGTTGTCTTTCACCTATGATGCTCCCACAAGTGGTGTGTGTACCTCTCTCTCTTTCTCTCTCTCTTGATTGCTGTTTTGTTTGATTTCCTTTATATCTCCGGTTTATTTGGTCATTACAGTGAATCAGTGTTAATTGTAATGGTTAACTTAGCTCTGGGTAACAAACTGTTCATTCATTTACTATTCATATATATCTCCTGGTGTGCCATGCCATTACTATGCTGTATGATCATATTGGAGGTAATCTTATTATTTCATGGAGTCAGATAAATACTGTTACTCTAATGTTCACCATTCTAATGTATATGTCTATGATTATTCTATCTCATAAGTTCAGAACATACGAAAACCTTCGTTCACACTTAGTGGCATCGTTGGTCTGAGAAAGTGGATCCTTACACATATAACATGTGTAAGGATCCACTTTGCACAACCTAGAAACACCATTGGGTGAACAAAAGATAAACAGGTCCAAACACACACACACACACACACACACACACACACACACACACACTCACACACACACACACACACACACACACACACACACACACACAAACAAGGAACAGAGTGAACCAACACAAAACAATGTTACAAAACAAAACCTAAATAAGTAATGGGGAGGAGACTCTCAATACAAACAACCTTAAGAAAATCAATAGCTACCGATGGCTATGTTATCAACTCCAGCTCCTGGATCAGTAAAGTAAGAAATGCAGGAGCACCACCGAGGCCGGGGGCTGCATAACGACAGGAGAGAAAACAGGGAGCCCCAGCCAAAGTGCTCTGTACCATTCCACTTGAAAGCAGACACCTGCAGCAGTCTTGCAGAAGAAAAGTCATGCTGAATCACTGTGAGAAAAGACACACATACACACACACGCACACACACACACACACACACACACACACACACACACACATTGGTGTGGAGTAAGTGCAGTCAGAATTGTTAGGCAGGTGTACTTCGGGGAGTGTAGTGCATATATGTAGCAGGTCCACGAACGGTACATCTTCGTCATCTAATCTAATGGTATTGTCCTTTAACCTAATATGCTGTGTTCATACAACCCTGACTGTGTTCTTGGGTAAAATGTAGTAGCATTATATCTACAATGGGCTCCACTGTGTCATTTCATCTGCTCTAAAAAGCCTATAACCACCATACCAATTAGCATGAGGCTACAGCTAATAGGTCAACCTATAATGAGTCCGCCTACTCATCCTGTTCAATGCACACCTGTGTTCTGGGTCCTTGAGGACTACTCAAGTCAGCAATTGTGGTCTGCCTGCAAAGTCTGCGAAACAAAAACACTTCTCAACTTCTGCCGCAACTGCAGCACTAACCTAGGGCTCTCTGACTTTCTCTGCCATAGCTGATGACATCTGTATTCTTGCCCTTGGCCCAGCTGTGGCTTGCGATCAGAGATTCTCAGCAGCTCTGACCCGTCTCTGAATCAAGGCCAGCTCGCCTCCCGGCTCTTACTCGCTCTACACCACAACCTAATGACTCTGGAGCCCAAACCCTCAGAACACATCAACAATGAAAAACAACAGAAAAAACACGCACCATGGCGCGAGTCAGCTTTTGTCATTTTGGTCAGGTGATGTTGTCGTGCTGAGTCCATGAATGATAGAAATAGAAGGACCAACCAGAGATGTTCTGCAGTGTAAGACTGTGAGACTAATTACATTGAAAATGAATGATCAGGCATTGTCTGTATAGCCTGTATTTTCTGTCTACTTTAATACCCTTGAGTCTAGCCTTTATACATGGCCCAGGGCCATATCATACATTTTATAGCATTCAATAATATGAAAGAATCTCTAGTTGACATTTCAGAAGGGTAGGTCCATATGTTGTAAAATACTGTAATAAGTGTAAAAAGTGTCTGGAAAGCTGGTATACAGTCTGTACCTAAGTCTGTTATAAGTCTTTGACACAGTACATTTGAACGGCTTATTAATTAAGGAATTCAACAAAGGCTACGTCTGAATTACTGCATTGGATACTACCAAGCTTAAAAAACAATTCTATAGAAGGCATTTACACTTCCATAAAAAATCGCATACTTTAGGTTTCTGTGTATCACAGTGAGGGGCAGAGGCAGGTAAGAGCAGCAGGCTCCAGCATCACGCTATAGTACTGTCAGTGCTCTCAGTGGGGGGTAGGAGATAATGCCTGAATGAAGTGTCGACTCACTTCTCTTTTATAATCAGATGCAGACACCCATAGAGCTGGAGATGACTCCAACACAGAAAACTCTAAAACAGGGACTTAAAAAACAGGTGCAGAAAAAAGTTGCTAAAGATAGCTTGGTTGTGGTAGAAATAACGTTTGTTGGTTTGCAACATTGTATCTACACTATTATTGTTGTTGTGGGATGTCTGACTTGATATACCTGTCAGCACTGTTTTGTTTCTTAATAGGGAACACTGAGATGGTCTGAGCAAGGGTAATTTATTATGTTTCACTTGTGGCTACATCATTCTCAGCAGTGAGAAAGTGACAGTACTTTTAAGGTCATAGTTCTTTTTTTAATTTGTAAGAAGTGTTGTATTGAAGGTACACAAGTAGACCATGCCGCATTATCAGCCTTGCAGGGTGGGAAGGGGAAACGTACTGTTTTGGTTTAGAATGCAGCTCTATGTCTTACATCATCTCTGACCAGAGCAGGAGAGGTCTTTTCATCTCAGAAAACATCAAGCTGCAAACTCTAGCAGGATTTTGCTTGCTATGTTACAGTGTTAAGTTTCAACACCACATATTTTATATGCAACCCCATGCCTGTGCTCTGTGAAAACACAAAAATGGCAGTGTCTATACCTGTAGATGTTGCACCATGGACCACATCAGTCTAGCCCATGTCTGAACATGGCCCATTCTAATCCACCTTCAGCCAGAGGTACTGGTCAGACACTGAACACTGAACACAGCAAAGTTGGAAGGTCCTCTGATGAATGACAAACAGAGCAAGGGAATATAAATGCCTACTTGTCAAGCTAACTTTGTTTGACAACTCTTTTTGCTTGGTTTAATGAAGCAATCAAGTGAGAGGATGTGTTCGGCTAACTGTTCGGATGCACTTCACCTTAGTTTCCCAAAGACGGAGGCTGAGAACCCATTTTCAGAGAGGGAGAGTCTGGCACAGTCTCCCCTCAACCCAAAACAGCCAGAGCAGTGTGGAAGAGTTAGGGGTACGTCTGAGAGGAGAGTTCTTGCGTGACAAACGTGATAGAGAAGACAGCACCATGGGGCAGCCTTCAGAGGTACACTCGGGGGCGGACAGGTAAAGTGGAGTCAACAGCGGCGCGGGGGAGGAGGGGGTAATCATTGGGCAAAGTGTGGAGCCCAGTACACTCCCGCCACCACCACTCAATCCCTCTGACCAGAGTCAGCTAGCCAGAAAATAACCTGATTGGCTTGAGTAACTCCAAGACTAGGGTGAGCTAAATGTTTGTCTGCTGTCAAGATTCTCTCTCTCTTTCTCCCTCCCCCCTCTCTCTTTCTCTCTCTCTCCCTTTCTCCCTCACAAAGTATTATTCACATACTTGACACATACTTATTCTCACTCGTTTTCCATCTCGTTCACATGAATAATTAAAGAGCTACAGTATGGAAGAATATCATAAAAATACACTGGCCTGTATGTGGGGATGAAAATACAAATCATTCAACATTGCACTGTTGCAGCTAAAGATTGCACCATTTCCTGCGAAATCATCCTATGCAGTCACCAAGGGAATGCAAAATGTTAATCCATTTTTATTTCTATTACATTTTTACATACAGCACTAAGCATAACTGACCAGTATTATCGTCATTCATCATTATTTATTGTAATTCATATCTTTTGCCCTTCTATGCTTTCAATTAATTTAGGTCAGTGTTAGTGAGGGACCCTAATCAAGCCTGTGAATTCGTCCATGAGAGCTCAGTCCTTCTGGGGGGTTAGATAATGACACACACAAGGGGGCTGCCACACACAGAGCAGTGCATGTTCCAGCCTGCTAGATAAATTACTGTGATGTGTGTTAATCTCTAACAGAAGCTTACAAATCAGCAGGCTACCGCCAGCATGGCATGACACAAAGGGCAAGAGCAAGAGAGAGAGAGGGAGAGAGAGAGAGAGAGAGAGAGAGAGAGAGAGAGAGAGAGAGAGAGAGAAAGGAGACAGAAAGATGAGACAGAGAAAAAGGGGGAGATGGTGAGAGCGACAGGTCTAGGTTAGTGAGAGAGCATGACAGCAGAAAGCAAAGTAAATGAGAGGAGTGGCCACCTGAGATCACATGGCTGTGACAGGAAAAGATACGACAAGCTGGATGAGAATGACAAAGCTGGAGATGAGAGAGGGCCACGGAAGAGGAATGAGCTTGGAAATGAGAGCAAGTGGGTGAGGTGCGAGACAGTGAGGTGGGGGATGAAGAGAGAAAAGGTGAGAGATGAAAAGTGAAAGGGAGAGGGAGGGAGGAAGGGAGAGAAAGAAAAACACCAGAGCCCAGGCCAGCCAGTCTTCTCTCCCTCCAGATGCGCTCCGCTGTGTGATTTATGCTGGGGACCTTAACTCATTGCCATGGCGCCACTCGGCCATCAGTCACCAGGGTGTTTGATTCTAGAATTTTAATTAGAGCGACACGACCGCGCCACTTGTCAGTGGTTCATCTCCGTCTGCATCCATTTCATGCATCGTAATTCAACATCGCTGACGCAGAGGGGGCCGATGTTGTTCCACAAATATGCACACAACATTATGGCAACATCCCCCGAGCCCACCTGTTCACTTAGCGGGGGGTCTGGAGGGGGAAGGGAGGTTGCTTCGCTTCTGTTCACCTCCCCCCCCCCATCGCACCCCCCCCACACACACACTCTCAATACCCAATCAATTAAGTCACTCACACCAGCACAGTTCATTCAGCCCTTGAAGGTGCAAATTTATCTGGCCAATGGGGGAAAGGAAAACAGTCCAGCAAAGCAGGGTTTATTTATAAAGGCAATGTGGGGTGATTTCACACATACACACCAGAGAACTGGGAGCTCAGTGGTGCTCACAAGGGCAAAATAAAGGGGATAATCTATACATAATTTATGCTTACTTCAACCTGACTCACAGAGCTAATGTGATGTTGTTTTATTGCATTAACCTCTGCTGACAATAGAAGAGCTTAGCCTACAACTAACTCTGCAGAGGGCAGGCTGCACCCAGCGTCCCTGTTGTTACCATAAATTGCACAATTTCCCGCAAGCATCTTTTATCATGTCATAATAGTGTGAAAGGTCTTAAAAGGTTTGCTTTAAGGCATATTCTACGATTTAAACAGTTTTGAGGCACGTTTTAGAGGTGACTTCTTCTTCTCCTCTTCTTCCACCTTCACCTCCTCCTCCTCCCCCCCTCTTCCTCTTTCTTCTTTTTCTTCTTCTTCTAGACTCTTGTTCACTGTCATTACATATCATGCTTGAATGCATGAATGCTTGTTGTTTTCAGTCTACTTGCTATATGACTTTGTGATGCAAGTCCTAACCCTAGGAAACATATAAGAACAGCTTTCATAGCAAAACATCAAGATATATATCATAAAAATATATCAGTTAGCAAATGCATTATGCACCCCGCTGCTCCTGTTGTCAACTGTTTTAGAGCTTGCTTGTTTTATTAGAAAAATACTGTACAAGAGCTGCATTTCCTGTCTGTGATACTCATAGGTTTCAAGTGAAAAGGGTAGCAGAATTTCCCATGTACATGTTTTGCCCTCACACCTCGTGTGAGATGGATACCTATCTTTCGGAGGCTGAGGCAGTGGCTAGTGTTCCTCACACAGTTACTCCCTGACCAACACAAAGCACCAATACCCTGGGATTTGTTAAACTGAATTTACAGAAACCCACACTGTTAAAAGGGGAACAAACATAAAGGCTCAAGTGGAAGGGCTTAAGAGGCTAACTTTGTGTGACAGGCACTCACTGGCACAGTGTGGAGTTTGTCACTGTATACATTATTATACACTAAACTCCTTCTGGCTGCCAAATGACTACAGCATCCTGACCTTGAGGTGAGCAATACCCTGCCAAGATTTTGCTAGGGAGGCAGAATGAAGTTGAAAGAGAAAGACAAAGAGAAAAGAGGAAGAGGAAGAAAGGGTAAGGGATACAGAGAGAGCGTGGGAGGCAGGGAAAGATTTATAGAATGGGATAGAGAGAACGAGCGCTGATAATGGCCAGAGTTGGAGGGATAAAAGAATATGTGGGAGACATAAAGTGACCAAAAAAGTAGCAGAGGGAAAGGAAAGGCACTAGTGGTTCTGGGCTCAGAGTGGGCGGAGTGAGCCCTGTCAGAACTCCCGCACCGTCCAGATGGTACGTGGGATCCTATACAGCTGGCGGGCCTGGATGGTTCTGGTGGTGTAGCTTTTGGACCTGCTGACAGGACCCCTCCTCTTTGGGTTCTGAGTAGAAAGGGGATATATGTGACATGGTGTGTGACCACACACAGAGTGTAGCTGGCAGAACTTTTTCAGCCTGTTGTTTTATTTACCTGCCAGCCAGTGGCTGCAGGTATTCTAACCTTCAGTGGAACTCGGGTACATGCATGTGGTGTGTGATGACCTCTGTTCCAGCTTACTCCGTTAGTTGTAAGACTAACAACTAACTTCAAGATTAGGCATTAACAATTGGGGTAAAGGCAGATCCAATCGTTTTAAATTTCAGCCCCAAGTCCACACCTCCAGGAAGAAAAACGTTTCTTAATACAGCACCGATAGAGCCTCGGTACAGCACAAATGGCACTTTTCCACTGCAGAACTGGTACGGCACGGCACGGCACGGCATGGCACGACAGGCTTTAGCTTGGCACTACTCTACACACTTGTCGAACCGGTCCGGTTCCTTTTCCACTGCCAGCAGTTACTAGTGGAGTTGCCTCGACACTGCGCTGTGGCTTGTTGTCACTGAAAACGACAAATAACCATAGACAGTAGAAGAAAAAAAACCAGAGCAAGACACGTATGAAGAGTCGAGGCAAAAGACACTTGAGAAGAAAAGAAAACTTTTGCAAACCGTACAGGACCATGAAGCAGAAAATGAGCGGCTAAGAGCTGCAAAGAGACGACGTGTGAGGGTAAGCTAACGATTGAGTTGGTAGCTTTTCAGTATGTCAGGTATATTCATTTGTTACACAGTTGTAGATGGATGCGAAGTACTGTACTAAAATACGGACCGAACCTTCGAGTGGGGGGTCGTAATTGTTTCTCGAACACACAGTGGATTGAAAACTTCAGGATGTCCAAAGAAACATTCAACCACGACATTTCCTTTGACCAATCAGTGGACAGCACCGTTCATGTGACATTTTAGTACCGGCTCAGCACGGCTAGAGCCACCTCTGAAACGGGTACAAAAAATAGTAACAGTTCCCAGGTCCAACCCCAGTGGAAAAGGGCCAAAAGCGAATACAGTCGAGCCGTGCTGAGCCGTTATGAAAATGTGCAGTGGAAAAGGGCCAAAAGTGAAGTACGAGGGGCTGGTTTACCAGGCTAGAGGTGCTAAGCCACAATCCTCAGGATTAGCATAAACATTTTTCTGACATTATTTCTACAGAAAAGAATATAAGGCGATATGGTTCCAGTGAGCTCTACTGAAATTAATGTTATGTGAATAATAAATAATAGAAGCAAACAGTCACAGAACAGAGGGCTCTGTGACCCAGACCATCTCTTGTTATAGCCTGCAAATAGCCTACTTGTCTTGTCTTAAGAATGGTAACTATATGACTAAACATTATGTCATAAAAAGCCCTGAACTTCACATTAAACCTAAAAATGAACATACTTTTATTAAGTCTAACCAATAGGGTTATTATCATGAAAAAGATGAGGGCTCCAAGAATGAGCTAGCCTACTTGTGAACTCACTATTTCCTATAAGCAATGTTATTTTCTGTAGCAGGCAAATAAACAGCTGTAAATAGGTCCTGGTTTGCAGTATTTATTAGATTTCTGCTGCATATTTTGGGGTCTGTGTGGTGGTGTAAATCCCTACCAATATGCTTAACAATGCCCTAGGTCACAAAGAATTCAAGATAATACTTTTGTTTTCTTCCACATATTGTCACTGTAGTTGAGTTGGAGATTAGATGACAATCAAGTAAATGTGTGATAATCACTAATTGAAAACAGCATGCTATTTCATGCCAAATCACCTCTGTCTTGTTCATACTCTGTGTCTCCTCGAGTCTTCATTCCTTTCTGTTACAATCTCAATACTATTAGCTATTAGCTTGGAGCATCCAATACTTTACTAATAGCGGTCTAAACTATAGTAATCGTGTGTGTGTGTGGGTGCTCACATACTGACCGGATACTAACAGTCTTATTTACTTGAATTTTTATCCAAGGAGGAGAATATACGTTATTGCCTGGTTAAAAACATGCAGATTTTTTTCCACTTTTTTATCAGACCAATATTGGGTGAGACTTCACTCACTTCTCAGAATTCACAACAGTTGCTCATTACTCTTGCCTAATTAGATGTAGTCTGATGATGGGAATGCAATTCATTTTTGCCTAAGTTTACTGAACTACTTATTACATAGACACATGGGCCTTACAAAGACAACATTGTCCTCTGTTTCATGTTCTCCTGCGCAGACGAGGACAAATAATGCAAGCAGGCAATTGCACAGCGGTGGACACAAGCATTTAATGTTGCCATTACAAGCTGGACCAAAACCAATTCTCAAAAGCCTTCTGGAGATTTGTGCCTCTGAGCCCTGCATTTCTCATGACAGCAGCATCAGAGCTTTAGGCAGATCAAGGGCCGTGAGCTGTGAGATCAGAGTGCTCTTCACTCCTCATAAGTAATTATTCACCAGTCATTAAAGAAACTTTGTAAGCCCACACAAGTAGAACTAACACATCAATCCACTAGCTTGCTATGTTTTTTTTTTTTCATTTCTTCAGTATCTAACTCACGCAGGCCATATTCCCTTAGGAAGGAGGTGCTATGAGCAATGTTGACTCTGCAGCTTCACAAGAGGCCACTACTGTAGGCTTGTATTCAAGCACACACTTGACATCATGAACATCCTGGATTGATTTTCATGCAGATAAATCATTTGTAAAACACAAGTTATTAATAGAAAAAATGTTGATAATAGAAATATATTATTCATACGAATGCCTGAGAAAGTAAATCTTTTCATCAGCACACACTCTTTCACGCTCTCACACACACCTATGCTTTTTTAAAAGCATTTGGTTGATCTGGGTGTCATGTCAGGTGGCGGGCCCTGAGGGGGTGTAAGAACTGGAAGTTAGAAGTGGGCAGTCAAGAACAGCTTTTTGACTGCACACAAGAAAGCAGCATACCATTAGAACACAGAAGATGTGCTTGTATTTTGTGTGTGTAGTGTGAAACAGCAAGATTTTAAATTGATAGAAAAGACTGGTTTATGACTGCAGTGGCATTTTGCCTCTCAAAATAGCAATTTGATATGATGGCCCAAACATGCTTGCCATCACTCGTGGGTGGGAGCATTTGCACCATACGGCCTAACATATGGGGTCTCCTCCTTCGCTTAGGTAGCTGCAATCACTCCTCACATACCAGGCACCCTACTATAGTGTAGGAACAATTGCTCCTCATCTGGTGGCACCATAATATACGTAGGGTCTCATTAAAATCAGTCTTGTATCAGTTTCACAAAATATTAACCATCAATTGCAATGCATAATAATAAACACTTAATTAATGGAAAATATCTTTGGATGAAAGCAAGTGAGAATGCTTTGGCAGTGGCTCTTGGATCATTGCAGCAAAAATGTATATGATGAAGATATGTGTGTATGTGGAAGGCTAAGTAGTGTGTGTGTGTGTGTGTGTGTGTGTGTGTGTGTGTGTGTGTGTGTGAGGGGGGGGGGGGGGGGGGGGGTGGTCTGCTCATTCTCCATTTGATGGATGGCCAAGTGGTCAATGGAATGTGTGAGAAACATGTTGCCTTGTGCCAGATCATGTAAGAGTGGGGGAAGGGCATGTGGAACATGATTAAATCATGTCAAAACAACAGGCTAGCTCTGCTAGGCTATTGTTAGCTAAAGGTTCCTTCTGACTAGATATCACTCTGTAATTGCGACTATACAACTAGAAAAGGGAAAACGGTCACCTTTCCAGTAAAAAACGTACTTCAGTTAAAGTCCTTTCTAGCCTTGCGCAGAGAGATAAAGAGAGAGAGTTGGACGGAGTACCGCCAGTGATTTTTAAAGGGAGTGAAACGTGAGAAGAGGCTTCACACCTGAGTTGTGGCTTAGGGAATCATTGGAAGTGTAGTCCTGAGCTGTACCTACAGTTAACACCCATGTGAGGTAAGCCTAGTCTTGTGCAATGCTATATTTGACCTCAGAACAGTGTTTAAGTGAAAAATGGTAAAAAGGGAAAAAAAATAAAAACAGCCGTAAGGGATTGACAGAAGCCGTTGACAGCAACTGAAGCATCACCAGTGCTCTTCCATCATTTACATGTTTGCATTATGCAATGTGTGGTGCTTTATCTGCTGGCAAGTGAGACAAGCTGCACACATCTCTGGGTTAAACCGACATGCAGTGGGCGGATAACACAACAATCACGCACTTCAGTTCTGTGAAGAAAGCCATTGTTGTTTATTTTTATCAAATGTCTCTTTCAAACCAAGACACTGGCAGGTGAGAATGTGAAACAGGGCACGATACTGGGGTTGGGGCGGGTGGTTGCATTGCCTATGTTACTGGTATAATTGCGAATTTACAGTTGTAGATAATTTTTGCAGGTAAAGTATGCCTGAAATGCATGAGTGTGTCAATAACCAAATTTTAACAGTAACATACTGATGACTGATGACTTTTAATATTGATGATTAGAACACACAACTAATGAAAACCCCAAATTGAGTCTCTCAGAAAATTAGAATATTGTGGAAAGGTTCAATATTAAAGACACCAGGTGCCACACTCCAATCAGCTAATTAACTCAAAACACCTGCACAGGCCTTTAAATGGTCTCTCAGTCTAGTTCTGTAGACTACACAATCATGGGGAAGACTGCTTATCTGACAGTTGTCCTAAAGACAACCATTGACACCTTGCACAAGGAGGGCAAGACACAAAGGTCATTGCTAAAGAGGCTGGCTGTTCACAGAGCTCTGTGTCCAAGCACATTAATAGAGAGGTAAAGGGAAGGAAAAGATGTGGTAGAAAAAAAGTGTACAAGTAATAGGGATAACCGCACCCAGGAGAGGACTGTAAAACAAAAATGTGGGGGAATCACAAAGAGTAGACTACAGCTAGTCAGTGCTTCAAGAACCACCACGGACAGATGTATGCAAGACATGGGTTTCAGCTGTTGCATTCCTTGTGCCAAGACACTCTTGAACAAGAGAGAGAAGGACTGGACTGCTGCAAAAGGACTGGACTGCTGCTGAGTGGTCCAAAGTCATGTTATCAAATGAAAGTAAATTTTGCATGTCCTTTGGAAATCAAGGTCCCAAAGTCTGGAGGAAGAGAGGAGAGGCACAGAATCCATGTTGCTTGAGGTCGAGTCTAAAGTTTCCACAGTCAGTGATGGTCTGGGGTAACACATCATTTGCTGGTGTTGGTCTATTGTGTTTTCTTAAGTCCAAGGTCAACGCAGCCATTTACCAGGAAGTTGTAGAGCACTTCATGCTTCCTGGTGCTGACCAACTTCATGGAGATGCAGATTTGTTTTCCAACAGGACCTGGCACCTGCACAAAGTGCCAAAGCTACCAGTATCTGGTTTAAGGTGAAGCTGAAGACCACTATCAGAGCAACCTGGACTCTCATAACACCTGAGCAGTGCCAAAGACTTATCGACTTCATGCCACATCACATTGCTACAGTAATTCAGGCAAAAGGAGCCCAAACTAAGTATCGAGTGCTGTAGTTGCTCATACTTGTCATGTTCATACTTTTTAGTTGGCCAACATTTCTAGAAATCTTCTTTTTGTCAGTCCTAAGTAACATTCTACATTTCTGAGATACTGAATTTGGGATTTTCATTAGTTGTCAGTTATGATCATCAACATTAAAGAGATAAACATTTGAAATATATCAGTATGTGTGTAATAAATGAATTTAATATACAAGTCTCACTTTTGGAATGGGATTACTGATATAAATCAACTTTGTCATGATATTCTAATTATATGACCAGCACCTGTATACATTGCGTTGGCACAGCCAAAGCAGATCGGCATGTTCAGTTGCCATTTTGAAACTATAGGCCCTGGCAGGAGGACAACCAGGTGAAGACGGCTCCGCCTTTTCTGTTCTTACATTCACTGGCAGCTCATGACTGGAAGCTAGGCACAAACTCACAGTTGACACTTCAGAACATGAGTGAACATTCAAGCAGCTTTTCCCAAATGGAAGGAGTTAATAAAGGAAAGGAACTTCCAAGGAGACACTGATGTTGCCTGCTTTCTTCTTGACAGGTAATTCAAACAAATTAAATGAAAAGTTTTTATTTCCGCAGCTTAGTAAACATGTTGAACCGGTATAGTGCTGTGTCTGGTGTAACATTCGCCTATATCATAGGATGGCAGTTCAGCCAGAAAGACTCAGAGAAAGGAGTATGATTTAAGGGATTTAATAAAATAGATGATTGCAGGAAACAGATATTCTTTGGCGTAGGTCCAGTCATCAGCCCGGGTCTAGCATCGAGGGGTCCAGCAGATCCTGCCATGGCATGTAGCAGGAACCAGAGACACCCCCGGGCGGACAGGTAGACTAGGGACCAAACTGGTGGTGGTGGGGATGGAGGAGAAGACTTCAATTAATGTCAACACTGAGAAATGAGCAAAGCGACTCTTTACTAGGTTTTGAGGAACAACAGACTCATCATGCCCCATGGTCTTTAATGACATCTTGAGTGAGTGAGTGCTGGTCTATGTGTTGGTCTATGCTCCATAAAAAATGTGCATATCTTTACTATCATTGCAATGTCTAATCACTAGCCACCAAACCGACATTCTGGCCTTTTCCCTGCACTTTGTCAGCCCCTGATGACCCTCGTGGATCTGTTGCAGTACTTCCATTCTCTCTGTGGCAGGGATGACAATCCTGTCCTGGTACAGTACGAGGCCATCTGACTGAGATAGATGTGCTATCGCCATGTAGAATCCCTGGAGTGACAGTAGGTGTGCCATTCTCTTCGGTCAGTCTGTCCTGATGAACCCAATGAGCATCTGGAGGTCCGCATCAGTACGTGTCTCTGATGTCATCTAGTCTATGTGCTGATATCGGTCTGCTTGTCACCACACACTCCACGAATGCCTTAACATCCTCCTCTGTGTCAGACAGGCAGTACATGCACCGCCTTTACATTGTGCATCAACGGACGCTGACAACTGAGTGGTGCTTTATCCAGGTCGTACGCATTGATTTGTGATCACTCTGTAAGGAGAAACTCACCATACCTTGCAAGTAGTGAGAAAACCACTCACACACCCATATTCCTGCCAGGCACTCTTTCTTGATTTCACTATATCTTTTCTCAGCGTCTGTTAGTGTGCATCAACAAAAGGTGACAGGTCTAAGCTCGCCTCCATGTGCCTGTAACAGTATGGCTCCTAGACCATAACTGCTCGTGCCGGCACTGACAACTGTTGGTTTGCTGGAATCGTAGTAAGATAGCAGAGGCGCTAATACTAATATCTTGACCCTGGCTCACCCCAGCCGGATAATATCCGATGTTTGGAATTCTCCCGCTGTGTGCAGGTCGCAACACACACGGAAGCAAAAGTCGCACTTGTCAACAGCAGATCTGTGTTAAATAAGACGTTCATATTGAATTAACTTTTCTCCCGTCACAAGCTGGACTTATTGTTACTAACTGAGACCTGGATTTCTGCTGGAGTGGGTGAATCCTCTGCTTTTGGTGAACTATGCCCTTCAAACTGTTCATTCATTAGCACTCCAAGGCGCTCTGGACGTGGTGGTGGAGTAGCTCTTGTTCACAATAACGTTTTAAAAATCTCTACCAATCTCTAAACTCCCATTTATTTCCAAAGTTCTTGAAAAAGTAGTGTTGTCCCAGCTGTCCCCCTTCCTATCACAACACACCATCTTACAGTCTTTTCAATCTGGCTTCAGGACCTGCCACAGCACAGAAACAGCATTGCTGAAAATCACAAATGACTTGCTCCTCACACTCGACGCCGGTCACAACGCAGTCCTGGTTCTGTAGGATCTCAGTGCAGCCTTTGACACCGTGGATCATAACATCCTCCTCAACCACCTTGAAGACTGGGTTGGCATCAAAGGGTCTGCACTGCTCTGGTTCAAGTCATATCTGCAACACAGAATTTTCTAAGTTCTGTTTTCTAAGTTCTTCTGCCCCGGTCTATTATGGTGTCCCCCAAGGTTCAAGTTTAGGGCCAATACTGTTCTGCCTTTACATGCTCCCCCTAGGGGACATTATCCGTAAACACTTTGTTTCTTTTCACTTCTATGCTGATGACACACAGTTATGTTTACTATTAACAACCCAGGAGTCAGCAAAATCTCTCCTACACTGCATAGAAGCCATCAAGCACTGGATGTCTAACAACTTCTTACAATTAAATGACAGCAAGACTGAAGCCATAATTGTTGGATCCCCTTAATCAATCCCCATAGTTACTGATAGCCTATCTCACCTCTCCTCCTTTGTAAAGCCATCTGCCAAAAGTCTTGGGGTTATCTTTGAGTCAGATTTGTGTTTTAAAAAACAGATAAATACTGTTATCAAAAATAGTTATCATCAGTTGAGAGTGATAACCCAGCTCAAGCCCTCACTATCTTTCCAAGATCTGGAAACAGTTATCAATGCTTTTATAACATCTCGGCTGGACTACTGCAACGCCCTTTATTTTGGCCTCCCCCAGTCCCAGCTAACTCGCCTGCAGTTGGTACAAAATGCTGCTGCTAGACGTTTAACTGGAAAAAGAAGGCAGGAACACATCACCCCTGTCCTCTCCTCTCTGCACTGGCTCCCCATTCGTTTTAGAATTCATTTTAAGATGCTTCTTTTGGTTTTTAAGTCACTTCATGGCCAGGCCCCATTTCTGACATGCTTCACCATTACTCTGCCCCCAGATCCCTCAGATTTGCAGACAAAGGTCTCCTCCATGTTCCCCCGTCCCACCTCAATAACAAAGGGGACCGTGCTTTTGCTGTGGCAGCTCCACGTTTGTGGAATGCTTTGCCTCCCGACATTAGATCTGCTCCCACAATCACTACTTTTAAATCCAGACTCAAAACACACCTGTACACTTTGGCCTTTTCCTCCTAAGTCCTCTCTTTTCATCCCTACCCTTTACCTTGTCTTTTATTGTACCTGTCTGATGAAATACTTTTGCTGATTGAAAATGTATTGCTCTTAGCTTTTTTTCCATCATCATTTACTTTTAATTCTAGCCTTTTAGTTTTGACACTGTACAGCACTTTAGCCAGTCCTAATTGTTTTTAAATGTGCTATATAAATGAAACTTACTTACTTACTTTCAGTTTACTGTTGTCGAGCTTTATCCTGTCCTGTCCAATAATGTGTCCAAAATACTGTATCTCTGTGTGACAGAGCGCAACGCGTCTGCCACTTTAACAGCGGTTTCCCCGCAGTCTTGGCACTTTTTTTTTTTACACGGTGCCAACGAACATTAAAAGACAATATGTGTTGTGTGTGTGGGGCATATACTTGCTGTGGGTTTGGTAACTATTTAGTTATGTGTAATGGGGTATGTTGCATCCTGCACGAATTGTTTGTTCGGCACGTGTTTTGGGAACACGAACAAAAAGACGCTACACAACTGGTTTTAATTCCATGTAAATATTTATTCACTATTATGGTAAACGACAGCATTGTAAAGATTCTTTAAGTGTGCACAATTACCAACAGAATCCTTTCGTGCTTAATTTTAACATAATGAGTAAATGTTTGTTGCCAGCTTACCTGTGGTAGTCTTTGGAGGGTGGGACCAAACCCGAGTGTTCGTCACACAGCTGTTTTATACGTTCCTTCCGCAGTGCGCGGCAACATGGGTCATTCAATGGACTGATTTGTCTAAAACCATCGTTTAAATGTTTTCTTGTAACATGTAAGAACTGAAGAGTGGCCATATTCAGTGCAGCATGTGGGGAAAATGTTTTAAAGTGTGAAATCATGTCCCATTTAGTTAATTGATTTTAAAGAGCAATGTGACCATGACGTTGTCCTATAAATGCACGCCACACAGCTCATTTGGGGATGGTCTCTGCAACGAGAGGACGGATATTCGCTTTGTGCAGGTCTGTGAATGACTGTGAGTTTGTTAGCCTAGAACCGTGGGCTTTCTTGACCCTGTGTTTTTGTTTGTCTTATCATCAGTGTTTTGTTTGTCTTTTTTAAAATATCTGCCGGCTTAAAATAAAATAAATTATTTTTGCAACATATTTCCCCGAACTTTGCTCAACATTCTGGCTGACAACCCATCCGCTCGGCACACTCTATTACATTTGGTGGCAGCGAAAACTACTAGTGTGCGCAAGTCAGTCTGAATGAAAGCAAATAATGGGAAATAGAAAGAAGGCACAAGCAGAGGCAGCTGGGGAGGAAGACTATGTGCCTCAGCAAGATCTGGGTGCTTCTGTGCAGCAACTGCAGGCCATGTTCGAGGCTTTTCTGGTGGCGCAGCAAAAGCAACAGGAGCAGGTACTGGAAGACCAGGCACGGCAGGAGCAGCGCTGGAGAGGTATTGTGCACCAATTCAGCATGCTCCAGGACGAAGTGCGGCAGGACCGATGGGAGCTTGGCCGGGGCCGGGGAAGGTCCAGACTGAGGGCAGACCAACATGGTGTCTCATTGTCCGCACCAGTGTCAACAGTGGTCAGTCCAGTGCAAGCCACACAGATGGGAGCTTCGGCACAGCTGCAGAAATGGGCAGAGGAAGACCAAGAGGCCAGACCAGCAGCGATGGGGGTCCAAGCGGCGGTGGCGACAGCAGGCCCAGGCGCAGTGATGGTTCCAGGTCCAGCGGCGATGGGGGTCCAAGCGGCGAGAGCAGGCCCAGGCGCAGTGATGGTTCCAGGTCCAGCGGCGATGGGGGTCCAAGTGGCGGCGGCGAAAGCAGGCCCAGGCGCAGTGATGGTTCCAGGTCCAGCGGCGATGGGGGTCCAAGCGGCGACAGCAGGCCCAGGCGCAGTGATGGTTCCAGGTCCAGCGGCGATGGGGGTCCAAGCAGCGGCGGCGACAGCAGGCCCGGGCGCGATGATGGGTCCAGGTCCAGCAGCAATGGGGGTCCAAGCGGCGACAGCAGTTCCAGGCGCGGTAGTGGCAGCAGATTCAGCAGCCCAGGCAGCAATGGCAGGGGCCCAGGCACCGACAGCGTATCTGGTTGGGGGCACCCACGTCACGGGCTGGAAAGGCCCCAAAATGCAAAAATACTGCGGTGACGAAGACATTGAACATTTTTTAACAACTTTTGAACGCGTTGCTACAGCCAGTTTGTGTCCAAAAACGCAATGGCCACTACATCTGGTTCCACTCCTTACCGGGAAGGCAAGAGCAGCGTATATTGCCATGGATTTTAGCGACTCCATGGACTACGACAAGGTCAAGGCGGTCATCCTGGAAAAATATGACATTAACCCAGAGACATACAGGCAGTGGTTCCGGTCAACCCACATGTTACCGGGCGAGTCTCCCAAAGAACTTTTCACCAGACTGCGGGAGCTGTACGAGAAATGGACACGTCCACAGGAACACTCGAAGGAGGAGATCAACGACATGCTCATCCTAGAGCAGTTCCTAAGGATGGTGAACAGCGATGTGCGGCTGTGGATCCGGGAACACAACCCCAAGACATCAAAAGAGGCGGTGGTGCTGGCTGAGTCATTCATGGCTGCACGGCGAGGCTCAAGACCACACCAGATGGCAGGGGGGAGAGACGGCACAGCGGCACGGCCCGGTAAGTCTGAGGGTGGTTGGCATGGTGGTACTAGTGTTAAGAGCCCTAGACCCGTTAGCGCTGATGTCAAATGTTTCTACTCTGGTGAGGTAGGGCACATCAAAACCAAGTGTCCCAACAGAAAGCTGAAGGTGTCCACTGTAGCCTCAGAGTCCAATGTGGCAGTTGTCCCTAGTTCTAGTGGGGGGGAAGCCACAAGAAATGAGGGGGAGGCCATGACTCTAGTGCGGGTGGATGGGAAGCAGGTGCAGGCCCTAGTTGATACTGGGAGCAGCCAAACCATCGTGCGGGCAGATCTAGTAGATCAACGCAGTACATCGACAGGGGGGGCGCTCCCTATCCGATGTGTTCACGGTGACGAATGGTCATACCCGACTGCTGAAGTTCACCTAGAGGTAGATAACGTCCTATACCTGGTTACTGTTGCAGTGGCAGACAAACTACCATACCCAGTAGTTTTAGGTAGAGATATTCCAGACCTTGTAGCACTAGCTGATGTCCATCATTGTAACCTGGTAGTGACACGCCCCAGAAAAGGAAAGGAGGCGACACTTTGAACTTGTTACCATTTCCTGAGCTAAAACGTAAAACAAGGAGTGAGAAAAGAAAAGAGAAATTCAAAGGCACAAAGCTGACTGAAACTGACCCACACCCTGAGCTGGGTGGTGAGGTGAATTTTACGATTCCCTCGGATGTCATTCAGGCTCAGCGTGCTGACAAATCCTTACAGCCCTGTTATGCGGGCTTGGTTGCTGATAGAAACGGGGATGCTATTGGCCCCAAGTTTAAGCTAAGGGCGGGTATTTTATATAGACAGGGGGAGGAAGGTGAGCAGCTTGTGTTGCCAGGTTCACTAAGAAACATGGAAGTGGGTCATGCTAGTGCATGGGCTGGGCATTTAGGCCAAAACAAAACCTGGGACAGGATTGTTTAACGCTTCTATTGGCCTAATATGTATGCGTAGGTAGTTAAATTCTGCAAGACATGCACTGAGTGTCAGCTGACCGCGCCAGGCAGAAAGGCTAGAGTCCCATTAGTTCCAATGCCAATCATTGATGTCCCCTTCAGCAGAGTGGCGATGGATATAGTGGGCCCACTGGAACGTAGTCGTAAAGGTAACCGGTACATCTTGGTCATTTCCGACTATGCCACTAGATACCCTGAGGCATTCCCTTTGCGTAACATCAAGGCAAGGCAGGTTGCAAATGCATTTCTTCAGCTGGTCACACGGGTGGGTATTCCTAAGGAGGTACTTACAGATCAGGGAACAAATTTCACCTCTACCCTAATGAAAGACGTGTACAAATACTTAGGGATAAAGGGCATTAAAACCACGCCATACCACCCTCAGACTGACGGGCTTGTTGAGCGCTTCAACAAGCATCGACTGGCTTCTCCCCCTTCGAGCTCCTTTATGGGCGGAAAGTAAGGGGTCCACTCGACGTCTTGAAGGAGGCCTGGGAGGGAGAGGAGCCAGAGAAGAAGGTGAACGTGTTGACATACGTGCTGAAGATGCGAGACCACATGCAGCGCTTGACTGAGTTGGTGCAGGAGAACATGCAGTCTGCCCAGGCCAAGCAGCAGAAGTGGTACGACGCATCAGCCAGAGAGCGGTCCCTCCAGCCGGGCCAGCAAGTGTTGGTGCTGCATCCCACCTCCGAGAGCAGCCTCCTTGCAAAGTGGCAGGGGCCCTACGTGGTCAAGCAGAAGATGGGTAAGGTCACGTATGAGATCAGTACACCAGACAAGAAGAGACACTCACAGGTTTACCACATCAACATGCTGCGGGAGTGGCATGAGAAGGAGCAGCCGGTCAACTGTCTGTTTGCCAAAGCGGTGGATGAGGAGGAAGAGGCAGAGGAGCAGTACTTCCCGCTGCAGCGGGGGGGAGCTGGAGACATCGACCTGACCCACCTCACTGAGACCCATCAGCAGCAGCTGAGAGCGTGTGTACCAGAGGGGGTGTTTCACGGCACTCCTGGCAAGACAAGTCTGGTGCACCACCACATCAAGCTGCAGGCTCCTGGTCCAGTTCGTCTGCCATGCTATCGAATTCCAGCACAGCTCCTTCCCAAGATTAGGGAGGAGATTGAGGGCATGCTGAGCATGGGCATCATTGAACCATCTTCAAGTGAGTGGTCCAGTCCAATGGTGCTTGTGCCCAAGAAGGACGGGTCCTTGCGGTTCTGCATGGACTTCCGTAAGGTAAACGCTATCTCTTCTTTCGACCCATACCCAATGCCACGTATCGATGACCTAATTGACCGACTGGGCAGTGCCAAGTACCTCACAACCCTGGACCTCAGTAAGGGTTATTGGCAGGTACCCATGTCCAGTGACTCTAAACAGTTGACTGCTTTTAAAACTCCCTTTGGATTTTATCAGTTTTGTTATATGCCCTTTGGTCTGCAGGGTGCGCCAGCAACTTTTCAGCGCCTCATGGACCAGGTGTTAAAGGCATACTCGGCGGCATACTTGGACGATGTCGTCATTCACAGCCGCTCCTGGGAAGAACATCTGGTCCATGTGAAGGACGTGCTGAGGGGGCAGGTTTGACTGTCAACCCCCAAAAGTGTGCTGTGGCCCAACGGGAAGTGCAGTACCTGGGCCATGTCATCGGTGGGGGGGTGATCAAGCCACAGATGGGGAAGGTCAGTGCCATCCTGGAGACTCCTGTGCCGACCACCAAACGCCAGGTCCGCTCCTTTCTGGGAGTGGTGGGGTGGTACAGGTGCTTCGTCCCCCACTTCTCCACCAGGGCGGCTCCACTCATGGAGCTGACTCGGAAGTCGGCTCCCAACAGAGTGGTCCGGACAGACAAGTGTTCTCAGGCTTTTGAGGACCTACGTACCTGTCTGACCAAGGATCCGATTCTACAAAGTCCAGACTTCTCTCAGCCATTCCTGGTGCAGACAGATGCATCTGGGGCCGGGCTGGGTCCACCTGGGGAGCAAAAGCCTGTGGTCTACTTGAGTAGAAAGCTGTTTCCACGGGAGTCTAGATACTCCACTGTGGAAAAGGAGGGGCTCGCCATTAAGTGGGCCTTAGACTCGCTCAAGTATAACCTCATGGACAAGGACTTTGTTTTAGAGACTGATCATTGGGCCCTTCAGTGGCTGGACAAAATGAAGGACACCAATTCCCGAGTGACTAGGTGGTACCTGTCACTTCAGCCCTATAGGTTCACTGTTAAGTATCGTGCAGACCCTGACAATGTTGTGGCGGATTTCCTGTCCCGAGTGTACGAGGAGGACGTCCACTCTTGAGGGGGGGGTGATGTGACAGAGCGCAACCTGTCTGCCACTTTAACAGCGGTTTCCCCGCAGTCTTGGCACTTTTTTTTTTTTAGACGGTGCCAACGAACCTTAAAAGACAATATGTGTTGTATGTGTGGGGCATATACTTGCTGTGGGGTTTGGTAACTGTTTAGTTATGTGTAATGGGGTATGTTGCATCCTGCACGAATTGTTTGTTCAGCACGTGTTTTGGGAACACGAACAAAAAGACGCTACACAACTGGTTTTAATTCCATGTAAATATTTATTCACTATTATGGTAAACGACAGCATTGTAAAGATTCTTTAAGTGTGCACAATTACCAACAGAATCCTTTCGTGCTTAATTTTAACATAATGAGTAAATGTTTGTTGCCAGCTTACCTGTGGTAGTCTTTGGAGGGTGGGACCAAACCCGAGTGTTCGTCACACAGCTGTTTTATACGTTCCTTCCGCAGTGCGCGGCAACATGGGTCATTCAATGGACTGATTTGTCTAAAACCATCGTTTAAATGTTTTCTTGTAACATGTAAGAACTGAAGAGTGGCCATATTCAGTGCAGCATGTGGGGAAAATGTTTTAAAGTGTGAAATCATGTCCCATTTAGTTAATTGATTTTAAAGAGCAATGTGACCATGACGTTGTCCTATAAATGCACGCCACACAGCTCATTTGGGGATGGTCTCTGCAACGAGAGGACGGATATTCGCTTTGTGCAGGTCTGTGAATGACTGTGAGTTTGTTAGCCTAGAACCGTGGGCTTTCTTGACTCTGTGTTTTTGTTTGTCTTATCATCAGTGTTTTGTTTGTCTTTTTTAAAATATCTGCCGGCTTAAAATAAAAGAAATTATTTTTGCAACATATTTCCCTGAACTTTGCTCATCATTCTGGCTGACAACCCATCTGCTCGGCACACTCTATTACACTCTGTCCCTGTTCAGCTTTAGACTTGAGTCTAATGGTCTGTAGTACTGCAGTCATATGGCAGTCGTGTTTCACCTCATTTTGTCCATAGACTAGGACATTGTCCATCACAGCAACAGTTCCCTTCTATGTTTTTCAACAGTGTTCATCTCGCGCTAGAAAATTTCGGGAGCTGACATAATCCCAAATGATCCCAGAAACAGAACCTTCCTACTGGCGTGAAGAATGTGGTTAGTTTCCCAGAGCTAGTTTCCAGTGGAATCTTCCAGAACTGAATGATGATAGGACCACAGCTAAACAGGAAGTGGAATCTTCCAGAATCCACTGGAGGCATCCAATGTGGAGAAGATCCTTGCCCCAGCCAGCTTGGGGGCTATGTTCTCTTTTGTCGGCAAGATGAACTTCTCTTGCTCTCTTCAAATCCACGCAGATTCTGACTTGACTTGTTTTTTGGTCACAGGCACCATGGGGGCACACCAGTGATGTGCGAGTTGATCCAAATTGAGTGGGTGCCCACGGTGCTTAGGACTAAGGAACTTGTCTCCACTGGCTGTGTACATGAGATCCTGTACAATGCTGATGATTCTAAGATGTTGTTTAGCTGTGGTCCTATCATCATTCAGTTCATCATCCTCCAGTAGACACTGACCACCTAGTAACAAGGTAAGGAACATGTACAGGCTGTTGGGTATGCTGTCAGTCACTCTCTTCACTCTTCACAAAATGGTATAGTTAGAAATTAAGTGGAAGTAAGTGGAAATTACTAAGTATATAAAAATGTTAAGAAAATAAAGTGACATAGTGATGATATTGCATTGTGGTAGCATCCTAGCAGCATATATTTAAATCCAGTGAGGTTCCCATGACTAGTGGGGAATGGAGGGGGGCTGTTACAATCCATGGATGAGGGTTTTGTATTTATTGTGTGTGGGCGTTCAACAGTCTGGTGGCCAAGGGAAAGAAACAGTCTCTGAATGCTGTGGAAGCTGCAGAACCTCCTGGCAGAGGTCAGCATTGAACACGGTCCATGGTGTGGGCCGGGGTGCATTAACACCACCTGAGGCCCCTGGGCTACAGAGTTTCACTCCTGTATACAGTAATATTTGTTTCACACCGGCAATAATAATTTACCTTCTTTACACACACACACAAAAGACAAACACGTGTGAACTTTGTCTCTCTGCCATTTAACGAACAGAAACAGATATCCAGTAGGCTAGGCCTTTGTGCATATCAGCACTCACAGCAAGGCATGGTCTAGCTACAGAACCAAGAAGTGTAAGCTATTCCATTCAACAACTCATCACAACATTACACAAATGTAAAACTAAAAGACACACTTCTTAAACTCCATGTCACTTTGGATAAAGCATTTGCTAAATAGGCTACCAATCAACTTTGCTAAACAGAAACAATGTAGCAGATTATGAAAAGAAAATGCTGACTATCAAGCAGAAGTGCTTTCTTTCTTGTCTTGCTAACTGCAAACTCTTTAATTATATCCCCGAAACGCGGAGCGTCGGGGATGTAATGGTTTTGCGTGCGCCGCCGCCGCCGCCGCGTCCGCCGCGTAAGGTCTTTCGTGTTAACGCGATAACTTTTGAACGGATGTTTGGATTTGTCCCAAATTTTTTGGGTGAATGCTCTAGGGCAGGTTCATGAACTGATTCGAGTTTGGAGGTCAACACTTTCAAGATGGCTGAATTCAAGATGGGTGAATTATTCAAGATGGGCGAATTTTTGTTTGGCCCATAACTTCTGACTGGGTGGATGGATTTCTCCCAGATTTGGTGTGTTAATGCTCTAGGGTAGGTTCATGAACTTATTCGAGTTTGGAGGCCAACACTTTCAAGATGGCTGAGTTCAAGATGGCTGAATTTTGGTTTGGCCCATAACTTCTGACCAGTTGGATGGATTTGTCCCAGATTTGGTGTTTCAATGTTCTAGGGTAGATTCATGAACTGATTAGATTTTGAATGTTGGGGGCTTTGAAGCATCGCGTTTCGGGGATATCCCTTTAGCAGTCGAAGACGACTGCATAGGCCTAGTTGTAATATTAAAATCCAGGGCCTGAAGAATGTAATACTTGATGGGCATGAGGGTAAGGCTCAGTCTTTCTTGCTCCATAGTTGACCTTAGCCTATCCTTTATGAGGTATAGCTTTGTGAACAACCGCTGTCCGCTTGCATTGGTGACAGGTATGGTCAGGAAAAGACGAAGGGCTATGTCCATGTGTGTTAGGAAACACAGTATGCAAGATTCTTTTCCTCAGGAGTTTGAGGAGTTTACCTGCCATGTTCACATACTTTTGTAGGCCTACTACAAACCCACAAAACTGAAACAGAGTTCTTCCAGTCATTTTCAAGGTCCATGTCATCTTTTTGTTGCAGTCTCGATGCTGATGAGTGGAGTTCATGTGGAGATGTTGCTTTGCAGAGATCCGTTGTATGACTGGTATCTTCTTTGTAGCTCTGCCATCAGGCTGTCAATTACAGCGCTAAAGACGCACACTAACAACTTGCCTTAGCCTGACAGATGACAATCTGGTTCAGATGAGTCGTCAGCTTGTCTTTTGAAATTTTCACCCGTTATTTATCTGTTTTATAGACATCGGACACGGTTGGGGATATTATTGAGCCTGCTATCTCAAATTCATCTTATTAGTCTTGTTATCCTGCAACATAGCCCCTCAATGATCGGACCAGGCATACTGCATTGAAGAGGTTCGGGTAGACAGTCTGTAGTGCGATGCTTACTGTGTTGAAGCGCGAGAGAACGTCATTTCACATGTTGCAAAGTAATGCATTTTCTATTTTTTCCATTTTCTTACATAGTGCTTTGGCCTCATTTTGTGTATTAAGAGTCTCATGTTCATTGTCACCAACAATCTGTAAAGATTTCTGGATAGACGCATAATTTAAACACAAAATTTTGGTGGCGTCTAAACGTGTCAAAGTTTCGAGCGGCTATTCTCATTTTCATGCAATCCCTCAGTAACAACTTAGCAGCGGGAAGGTAACTTCCTGTGATGAGACTTTGCACCAGTCCACCAGGTGTTTCACCTCCCTGTAAGCCAAGTTGGTAGCCCTGTAAGTAGTTGGTTTAATGTCTGGGAAGATAGTCGTGGGTCATCAGGGTGAACATACCCCTATGGAGAACTGGTGCTCAGGGAAATGACACTGGAGATGCTATTGTACACATGTACAAAATCCCTAAGTGACCCAGTTTGCATACTATATGCTGGGGTATGATCAAGTTGAACGGTGAGCTGAAATCCAGAAACAACATCTGAACCATTGATGTTTTTTCCCTCCATGTTCTCCAGGCTCAGGTGGAAAGCGCAGGAGATGGCATCCTCTGTGGATTGGTTTGGCTGTTATGCAAACTGGAACAGGTCAAGTGATGATGGGAGTTTGAAGATATTGTGATCCTTCACCACTCTCTTGAAGCACTTCATTATGGTGGGAGTAAGTGCTATGGTTTGAAGGTCATTAAGGTACTGATATCATGTTGCCAGCCTTGAAGCATGGGCTGGGATGAGATTTGGCCTGGGATGTGACAACATGTCACCTTGAATCTTTAATGCCACAAAATACCATGTTTAGGAACATATGCTCATTATGATGTTAACATGATGGAATAAGTCTTTGCAGCTTTGCCATTGCTAAAACTAGAACATGACAAAATTTGAATGGTACCAATACAGTGCGAGGCTGATCATGCGGCACAATAAAGTCATATATGCCCTTAAGATGGTTGGCTATTTTTTTCCTTGAAAGTGCTTCTGCTACTCAGATATGAGGTAGTATATCAAGCTGAGTGTCACTAGCTATTTTACAGTACCTGTTTAAAACATCCAAACATCCAAGAATTGATACGTTGCTGCTTCTAGTATTCTGGAGCTTTCATATATTGAAAGGTTTAAGGGGGTGCAACATTTCATCATAGTACATTTGGCGAAAACACAATAAAATTAAAATAGAGATTTTTTTCAGTAGTAATTATCACTGTATTTACTTTAAAAGTCAACAGTTTTGAACATATAAGTAAACTCTCAGCATCTCAAATTCTGATCTTAAATCCGGAAGTCAATGAAGTCCACTCCATGTATGAAAACCTAAAAATACATATTGGATTCAAGTTTTTACCTTGTTTAGTTATAAAGACAGGTGCTTAATTATATTTTGGTTTGGTGGGGGCAGCCATATTGAATTTATCAATTTTTAGGCATTTTTGGGACATGTTTAAGCCTGGTATACAGCAGATTAGAATTTGTCAACCTTGAATACCCCTAACACTGCTGTATACCAAAAATGAACATGATTTGCCGTCAGGACCTTAAATAAGCACAGAAATTCTGCCTAGTCTAACGTATGAAAAAGGTGCTGGTTATTAAACAACCGAGAAAACAAAATATCCTAAAAACGTGTACTGTAGGTAAAAGTCCTCATCCCAAGTCAAATGTGGTAAGCATATATGTAGCATGTGTGTGTGTGTGTGTGTGTGTGTGTGTGTGTGTGTGTGTGTGTGTGTGCACATATAATATCAGATGTTAATGGCCAGATCACATGAATACAACAGGTTTGGAGAAGTTGTAGAAGGTGTGAGCTGATTTATCAGGAGTGAAATGTAGCATGCTTTTAGTGGCAGCATTCATTGTGAAAATGTCCTGCCTGAAATATTGAGCAGATGCAGGCTGTGTGCTGTGAGATTACATCCTGATTCCTTGGCAGACTGAAGGCCAGATATATATTGGCTTCCAGACCTCACTGTTAAAACTTCACCATGATCTATCAACTTCTTCCCCGTCTCCTTCAAGTGAGTTTGTGCTCAGGCCCTGAATATGAATACATTATTTCTATTTCACCAGGTGGTGAGGCAATTTTTCCCTGTTATTCTTAATCTTCTCCCTCTCCCTCATTCTCTTTCTCCTTTATCTCTTTTTGTTTTTGCAGAAAACATGCAGTGGGGATCACAAAAGACAATTGGGACCAGCTACAGCAGTCACCCAGATGTTTTGGGGTTGGCAGAGTTATGCCTCAACACAAGGAACAGCATGTGTCAGATACTCCTGTCATGAAGCATGGCCCCCAACAACACTGGCAAGTTGGAAAATGGATTTAAGAGAGAAAAAAACATAAATGTCTCTGCTCACCATTACCATTGCACATCAGAAAAGTGATTTTCACAGGAGAGTAAAACATTACCATAACACAAGGTTTTAAATTCCACTACTGCCAACCCCCTTGCTTTACCACGACCCCCATTTTCTAACATGCAATTAAAAAGTTCCACACTCCCATTTTGCTCATCACAATGTATTCCAATTTTAATTATATAGAGATGTTGGCAAGTTGTAGTTGTCGGGGACAAAAACGAGCTCTATGATGAGGAAGTATGCTTGAGAAAAGTTTGGGTGCCTGCAGGCCCTCTTGATATTGGTTTGGGCACGTGCGTCGTCACTGCGTCTTGGCAGTGGAAAAAGCTGGCAGAGAGTGCAGCGATGACACATCCTCCTCCCTTGCTCCCCAACCTTCTGGCTCCCGTCCTGTGGCGCAGTCATTCTCTTTGCCTGTACTTGATGTCATCACAGCTAATCCATTTAAGCAGAGACCAGTAATCTATCTATTTCATTACACCCATTTCATTACACAATTGGTGTTGCATTTACGCCTGTTTGCCACTTTTACACACTTTTATGATTGGCCCTAGAGGCCTGTTTGTTTGTTAAGTTTCCCTTGAGGGATGTTGCGATGATGTGTGTGTGTGGGGTGTGTGTGTGTGTGTGTGTGTGTGTGTGTGTGTGTGTGTGTGTGTGTGCATGGGTGTGTGTGTGTGACTAGGTCCATCTGAGTGTTTAGCACAGGGGATTAAAAAGGCTGAGAAAATAAAACTCCTGTCTGCAAGGTTAATGAGTTCAGTGTTATATTTTACGTGTGTATGTATACCATCATAGCTTCAGCCCTTTGTTGTCTCCCCTTTATCACTGACAAGAGCACAGCAAGTAGGAGGACAAGGGTACCCATGGTTGCTCGCAAACCACCTCAGTCACCCCTTCATTCCCCCCCAGCCATGTGCCCACCTCCCCACACTCCCATGCACAGTTTTTCTTCTTGCACTGACCATGGCAGAGTGGAGGAAGGCAAGATGGTGTGGCCATACCATAAATTACCCTACGGCGTTCTTAGGGAGTGAAGACAAAATAAAGGTACAGGCAACACTCTTCAGCAGACTGTTACAATACTGCTCTCTCTGGCTTTGTTGTGGAGGGGTTAGAAAAATGGCAACTTTAGGGCATGGCGAGACACTGTAAATCACTCCTGCCTCTTTGTTTACCCTCTTAGCTTTCCATTCAATTACTCTTTGTGGTCCCTAAACTCCCAAAGGAGAAAAAAACGACCTATCTGACTGTTTTTCTTATTTAAGAAAATGGCCCTCCAAAAACAATTGAGTTTAGGGACCTAGGTAGGAGGACTAGCCTCAGGAGGACATAATTAAGACAACTGCTCCACAGTGCTTTTTAGCATTTCCTCAGAGCTTGCACTTAATGTGAACACCAAGCCTGGACCATGTACAGGAAGAAGCAACTAGAGAAACAGAGAGAGAAAGAAAGACAGACAGACAGATAGACAGCGAGACAGAGAGAAAGAGAAAGAGAGAGAGAGAGAGAGAGAGAGAGAAGCACATGCTCCATCAAACCAGCAATCTTCACAAATATGCTCTTAGTTCTTTCTCTCCACTTCCTCCTGCTCTCCATCCATCTCTCTCATTTGCTCTCTTTTCCCACTCTCCCCCTGCTGGGAGATGAAATGCCATCTCCTCTCTCTGTGGAGTCGCGTTTCATCTCATTAAGATCTAAAGGTGCAAACATTCGTTGGGAGCCACTGTATTAGCAACAACAAACCACTCCCGATTTATCTCAAATTGGGAGAGCCGTCAGACCTCGTTAGTGCTGGCTTAAATAGCGCCCATTACAACAAAGGCCTGGTAGGGGGTTAGCACTTTGAACATTCAGCTGCATTGTACGCCTCGATCAACACCCAACATTTGTGGAATGATTAAATTCTGCTGTTACTCTGCTGATTACTTCCAGTTAGGGTATTAGGTACAGTGCAGAACAATGGCGGAACATTCTGAAACTGGGCCGCACACTCACAGCCTCCTTGCAGTGTGCCTCTGATTTTTACGCAGTCTGTTTTGATGTAACATTGTGCATGGTTTATAATAGGACATGGGAAATATAATGATGTCCCACAGCATTTCCAATCAGAAGCTGAAGAACACACAGCTTGCCTCCTCTCCCCGCCCAGGTGAGTGTAAAGTGCTAGGACAGCAGAACTCTGCGGATTCATACAGTGAGGTTGGGGGAGCGGGAAGGCTGAAAATAGACTGTGGTAGGGAGGAGAGCGAGAAGAAGGGTGGGGGGTGGGTTGCGTATATTCTGTGTTCATGAAGGGGTGGGGACCAGCAAGTCACTCAAACTGAGTTTCCATGGTGGCAGCATTTTCCCCCCCCTTTTTGATAACTCTTCAGAAGTGCCAAGTGAAGGGGTATTAAATTATGTTGCTTGGTCGAGACTTTGGTGGTTGGGGTTGATGTCAGGCTGCCCATCTGTTTAAACTTTGTCAGCGTTGCATTAAACCCTTTTAACTTATTCTGTGGTTTTCCCCACTCTACTATTCTCTGCGCCTTTGGTTGTCATGGTGGTTGACACTGCTGTTTTGTTTTTTGTGAGTGCCTGACTCAGTGCCCATCAGATAAAAATGGTGGAGATGGAAACTTCCAGAAAGATAACAGCTCAGGGTCATAGCTCTGTTGAGGAAATGTGTACTGATTGTACTCTTAACTTTTTGGGGGATATTCTGATAAACACCACTACTAGCTAATTCTTCTCTAATATTTGGGCTTCAGTGTTAAGACAAACATACTGTAGTTTCTGGTTTAGCTCTCTTTGCTCCGTAATCATTTTGCATAATGGTATCATTTATTAACTTGGATGCATTTTATTTTCCAATAAAGATTAACTGGTAAACGTCTCTGAACACATATTTAATAGTTTGCTCCTAAAGGTGTTTTTAAGAGTGTCAAGATAAATTGATTAGGCAGACACTGTATAACTTCAGTGGAACCTGTCAAATACCCAGGATCTAAGACTCTGCACACTTTTAAAAATCATAAAAATCACAAAAACATAATCACTTTGTTGTCATCTTTGATACATGCCTCGTTTTACTTATACTTTTACTTACCTAGTAGAACACAAAGTCTTATAAAAAAAGCTCATTAGTTTTTTAATTGAGATGGAAAATCCACAAAAAGACCCTTAGTTTCCCATCAAAGGAAGGATTTCCCTGCCAGTGTTGTGGAGTGCCTGGTTCACCTGTGAAATCCTGAGCCTGACTCCCATCCTGTTTGTGTGCTACAGCATGCATGTGCGTGCCAAGATCTGCTTGTGAAAAGGGAGGATAATGGAACATAAATAATACCTTTTCAGCACCAGAGGCAATTATGGAGCGTAAAAATCAATTCCTGCTGCCAGATATCTCCCTGAATTATCGCATGATTATGCTAATTGAGAGATTACAGATAGATCAGGATTACCATTATGTCACCGGACAACGAATGGAGAGTGGTGGACGTGAATAGATCATGTCAGGCTCAATGTCCTCTCCTGCCTTTATGTGCCTGGCCTGTATTATATTGTGCTAATGAGGCCTTTGTAAACACTTTATGAATCATGCTTTAAATGAACATAATGATCCGGAGACACCTTAATTAAAAGTTTATTATCAAGGGTTATCTGGCTGTGAGTGCATATGTGTTGGCTGCAGTGTTTGTGTGTGTGTATATATATATATATTTATATATACTGTATATGTGTGTGTGTGTGTGTGTGTGTGTGCTTCCATGTTTTCATTGCCTGAAAAAGGTGCTTTCATTTATGTTTGTTTTTGATGCTTACACACTTTGGAAGGCTCCAGAATCTTTCACTGCACCATACAGTGGCTCAGTGCAATGTGTAATTGCATTAGCCAGTCAGTGTGTGCCATGTGCAAAACAAAGCCCTACTCTCAACACTATATACTCATGTGGTACAGTTTAGTGTGCACAGAGAAAACCAGCACATAGAGTCGGTGTATGTTTGTGTGTGAATGTGTACATAGTGTATGATTGCATGCATGTGTATGGCTGTAAGTGAACAGGTCATGGTATTTCCCTTCCTTGCCTGTGTGTACAAAACATTGTATCACAAACACTTTCCCCATGTTATGCCCATCCACTGGGCTCTGACCTCCAACGCTCTACTGTGTTTAGCAGAGACAGTGATGTAGCACCTAGTATTAGGGGCTTCACCTTCCACAACACCAAGAGGAATACACACCCACCCACACACACACACACACACACACACACACACCCACCCACCCACCCCCCCCCCCCCCCCCCCCCCCCCCACACACACACACACACACACACACACACACTGTCTCTCCCATACAAACACAGATATATATATACAAGCACACAAACACACAGAGGAACCCTTCAATGCCACTGTTACCTTCTGGGCCTACAATGACTTTGCCCACAACACAATACAGTTTCACTGAGGCTTTGAGGGAGGGTGAAGCCTTGCTGTGCTTAGCAACACAGCTAAATATAGGTTAGTAAGGATATTAAAAGACACATTTAACTAACGGTTCTGCCAGCTCTCACGGACACCATGACAGTCGTCTGTCCAAGAGGTAAAGCACACTGGAGGCACAGAAGGTGACATGAAATGACAATTTAGGTCAACTAATAGGATGCTGTGGGCTCCCCATTGCCTTGACTGGGCTCATCCAACCCCAAACTGTCCAGCTTTGCTGCAAAATGCAGCAGGCTTTCTTACAGTGCTTTGCTCTGAGGTCAGCTTTCAGGCAATGATGGTCAGTGCCTTTCTATGTCCTTCAGTGCTAGGCAGACATGTCACTGTGCCACCCAATCCCCTATCCATCGATCAGGGGCTGACAGCCACAGCTGGACAGTTGTGGCATGGCAACATGACAGCACAATGTGACAGGGACGCCAAAATGCAATGGTGCTCGTTACTGTGACTACAGGGCTCGGCTGGATAGGATAGCAGACACAAGGGAGCCGTGGAAAAGCTTTTGGGGGGGGGGTGTCTATAACAGTAGACTCCCAAGGAGACGGCCGTCAAAACCCAGCCAGTAATGATCAGCAAGACAGAAATAACAGTGGGAGATTAGGGGAGAAAACTGAAAAAATGGCATGAGCAGCAAACAAACCCCAAGCATCACCTGTCATCATTAGTAGAAGTAACTGGGGAATTCAAGACAGAAAAACAAAACTACTCCAAAAAGTCCTTTTTGAGTAGAAGAAATAAAAACAAACAAAACACCAGAGAGCAAGAGAGACAACAGATATAGGAAAAGGTATAAAATAGGAGTATACATAATTTAGCGTTTTGCTCGCTCACTTGTGGTGGTCATCCAAGCACTGTAAAACGATACCAACAAGGAAAAGGGAGAAAAAGCTGATGACAAAAGAAAAGAATGGAAATAAATAAACACATTGCCTTGCTCATCTTCCAGTGTGGTTATGAGGCAGGGCAGGGTAAGTGGTAAACACATTGATAAAACCATTGCTTTAATAACACTTGTTTGTCAAGATGCCACCCGCGGGCAGTTTCCATTATCACTGTTTCAACATTTTATGGGCCATCCTTAAATATGGCCCATGCAACAGCCACATAGGGAGGCAAGGGAGGCAAGAGAGAGAAAAAGAGAGAGAGAGAGAGAAGAGAGAGAGAGAGATGCCTAAAGCAAGACATCTTACACGTGTCTGCCAGCTACATTTCCCCAAAACATGCTGTAAGACAAACGAAGCATGCATGGCAATGCATTTTTTAAAGTGCCAACAAGGAGTTTTTGCACAAGGGGTAAATTTGACATGTGTTTTATCATTTTTTCTCCTTTATTGAGTAAAACAGATGACACTGTAATAATAGTGCTGGCGTAGGTAGTTAGGATGTCTTCCCAGCAGTACATTAGATCTGCAATGCAGAGGAGAGCCTGTGTTCCCCTATTCCACACACACACACCACCAGACCCAACTCTTAAAAAACAATCGTAAATGTAAGTCACCACTTTTGTTTGATGTACTCCTTCTGACAGTCATAAAAGTGATGCGGCATCTTTTCAAGGGCCATTACTGCCAGATAACTCACTGGTTACGACGCACATGGTTTGCATTATGAGACACAGCACAGTCATGTCTGTGTTACATTGGCAGTTGGGGGATACAACAGCTTTGTGTCATGAATTCCTTTAACGGTAGTAATATCATTCCAACATGTTTATGGCTGTGGTGTGGCTGCACTCCTGGAAAGGAGACAAGTGAAAGTTGACATGCAGATTCACTGGTAGATGTGTAATCAGCGAAAGTCATTTAAAGGCCTCCTTGCTTAACAGCCGAAAAGAATCCACCTTTTCAGGTTTTATAACTGATAAGTCCTTTTCATGACAGCATCAGCAGTGTCTTCCCTCTCCCTGCTCTCACCCTGGGGGTCTAAACAAACCAACCTATTTGGCAGACATGAAATAGGACATTATCACGCTTAGCTTACCATCTAACATGGCCATTTGAAATCCTCTCTATCGGGAAATACAATAATGTCCCAGGTGGAATGCAATTTATGGTGGTGGATAAATTGTTCTGATCTTCATAACTGGTGTCTTTTCATTGAAAGCAGACCTGTGTCTCCATTTGCATTCTCCATGACAAATGACAAAGGGTGCCATGATGGCATGTTGATTACTCTATATATATTACCAAAAGCAGCATTAGACAAATAATCTAACATATAAAAGTATTGTTGTGTAAATAAAATATGGGAATAACATATCTTATCTTAAATGTGAGCAGTCATCTGAGGTGAACCTGGGGAAATGCATGTGAAAGGTGAAGAGATGGCCCTGTGGTGAGGGTTTTTTTTGTGAAGAGCCTAAACTTGACACAAATTATGCCAAAGGTGAAAAGCAGATGGATTTGCAGGAAATTGTTTCCCTTTTTCTTTTGTGTGCCCATTTTCATTTCCTATTTCTCTCCTTTGTCTCCGATTCCATCCTCACTGTGTTCTGGGGTTTCGGGTGACTGCCCCCAGCACATGTCTCTCTCTCCGTGCTTTTTAGTGAGTGACTCTGCTGGCAACCCCATCACACTTCTTCAGCTAGATAGGGGTCCGTGTAAATGGGGCTTTTTCTCTCAGTCTGTGTGAAAAAGTGGGTAAACACATTATCAAGCACCCACTGATAGCCCTCTGTCTAATTATGGAATTGCTCAACAATGCATACACTGAGTGCTCTGACAGCAGAGCAGGCCAAGAACATCTGAAGGGGATATTAAGTCTGCTGCAGGCTGGACTGACAGCACAACATCTAAGGCTTGCAGATTCACAAAGCAGTATTTAGGGATATAAACACAATGTCATTATATTTTAATTCTGCCTTTAACACTGGTATGTAGGAGGTGTATGTAGGATGGAGATATCTTTTCCACCATGTTTATCATTTGTGATATGCATGTCCTTTCCTTAATTTCTTTCTTGATTTTTAAAAATATATATTTTGTTTAGTGTGTGTGTGTGTGTGTGTGTGTGTGTGTGTGTACGTGTATGTGTGTCAAAGCTGCATATTTGGAAGCTTGCATATTTGGAAGGCCAGTGAGGCTCCTCTACCTCTGTCATCAGTGTGTTGACATTTGAAAAGCGCTGATCAGTGGCGGCTGGTCCATAGGGGGCGCTTGGGCGCCGCCCTCCCAAAGAGGAGAGGAAAAATGTAAAATGTATAATACTAAAAATATATGTTTTTTTTGTAATCAATGCCGGTTTTAATTATTTGTGTGTCTCTACATGTAATCTGAATTATTCAAACAACATTTCCACTAAATGACTCTTATTCAACAGTGAATTTCCACCGACATAGTCGTACTGTTTCCGTTCTTGGGGCGATTTTTCTAGCGCCCCTGAAGTGTAGCGAAATAGCCAATCCTGTGTGGTTGCTAGGGAAAGATTTTACAAATATTATTCCTATCAGCCTATCAGCATCGCCGAATAAAATGGTCTTGGGGCGCTAGAAAAATCGCCCCTAGGACATGGTGATTGGCTAAACGTAACGTCTTACGTCAGTTAACGTTAGATCAACCTTAGATCAGTTACAGACTGAGAGACGATGGTGGCGATGACGACTGAGCAGCTTCCACCAAATTCGGTGAGACCTTTGTTAAACTACCCTTTTCCAAGAAGCACTATGGCCGAAAAAGTCCATGTTAAGGAGCTGGGACCTGGCAGGCCCGAAATAAACATCACCCAGGCAACTAAAGAAAAAGATAAATCCTACAATAGGACTTTTAGCAGGAGTTGGTTCGAATGAAATCGTGGCTAACAGGCTGTGGGATAGCCAAAGCACTTTTCTGTTTCCCCTGCATCCTGTTTAAAAGTGACAAGTGTGATTCGACGTGGACACAGTCTGTGCAAACCGGCTTAAAACACCTGTCCGAACGCATGAAGAAACATGAAGGATCAAGAATTCACATGGAAAACTGTGTCAAGCTAGCTATGGTCGGAGGGATTAGCATAGCAAATGCAGCTAGATGATGGCCATCGAATTGCTGTAAGGTGGCACAACGAAGAGGTGGACAAAAACCGGCACATTTTATGTAAGATTATTGATTGTGTAAAGTTCTGTGTTGCTTTTGAACTCGCAATGAGGGGACAACTTATATAGTTTATCGTTGCCAAGGCAACGGAGTAGTTCATGGCTAGTGACGTCACATGTAAACAAGAATGAATGAATGGGGGAGCCTAATGTAACGTAGTCGGAGGTGTTCTTGGTCATCTGATGTGGACGGTGTGTTTTTATGAATTCAAGATGATAGAATATAACATTGGTGTTTCTTTTAGGCTTAATATAGCCGACGGTATTTATTGCTGTTACCATTAGCCTGGTTCAAGATGGTTTTGTAACAATTCTGCATCTCCTCTGCAGTTTGGACAGAGGAGATGCAAGGACTAAATCTGTTTTGTTTTTGTTATTGTTAGTTTAGTAACTGCAGAAAACACACATGCACAGTTGATCTGTATAAAAATTGTATTATATTTGTATTTGCACTATATTTAAATTTGTGAAAAACGATTTGTATTTGCTGTCCAAAGCATAAATGGAGCCTAACTGGACTTAAACTGGAATTAAAGTATTATTGTGGAATTGTACTCATTTTCAGATTATTTATTTGTTATTTGAGTGCTTACACTGGACTAGGCAGGGAAATCTATTGGCACATCAGCCCCACCAAATTTTTTTTTCACCAGCCGCCACTGGCGCTGATGTAAATGAGCATTGTGTTTTCCTGTGTCAAGTGAGAGCAATGTTACACTAATGAGCAGTAGTGTGTGGGATTAATCAGAACACAACCCCACTTCATAATAACAAGAAATAAGCTTGCCTTCTTGCACTTATGCACAATGGACACACACACACACACACACACACACACACACACACACACACCTCTATTGCACACAGGTCCGGTGCTAGCCATTTTGCTGCGCTAGGTCTGCTATTGACCCAATAGCAGAAATGATGACTACATGTGCAATTGGTCTGCGCCATTATTGGGGAATCGTGAAGGAGAACTGGGAGTTCCTATATGCAACAGCATGCTGTATTTAGATTAGCACAAAGCAGAGCCCACTTCACAAATTATAATCATAGACACAGTGCCGTCGCTCCGCACACGCACATTACACGTAGGGCACCAAGTGCACCACCAAAAAATCGGACTGGTGAAAATAATAAAAAAGGTTCATTTTGTAGCCCTTTCCAAGCAATAAACTGTGTCAACAAGTGCAAATGATTAAATTTGTAAATAATTGAACTAGTTTAGGTTGTACATATGAATATGTAGCCTATAGTAGTCATGTCCACCGAGGTAAGTAAAGTCAGAATTTCTTCAGAATTTAATGTGATCCTGCTTCTTGCAATATTTGAGACTTTGTGAGTCTGAGGGTGCCAGAACAGACACCCAGATATTGCAAGTGTATTCTGTCCACAGACAGCGGTGGAGCGGTGGAGAATGTCTTCATTTGTTTATTTGCCTTGACTCATTTAAGCATCTACCTACTTAAAAAATCATCACTATAGGCTAGGTACTAGTAACGATATATATAAAATATGTGTAAAGCATGTTAATATTTATAAGCAATACAAAAGCAACACAGGCCAACTTACTCCAGAGAAAGGTGAATCTCCTTGACGGCCCTCTCTCCATTCTCCTTCTGGTGCCCCCCTCCCCCACCTCTCAGTGGTCTGTTCGATTATGGCTCAATCTCAATTTAAGTTTGGCAGACACCTGTTTGGACATGGCCTCGAAAAGACATCAAGAGTCAGGAGCGGAAAAAAAAAAACAGAATGCGAGATGAAGTTCATATTGCTTGCAGATAAGACAGTGTTTTAAATGAATAATAAAAAAGTAGCCCTTGCCAGCCAATAAACGTACCATCAACAAACTTTGTAATGTTAGCTCCTAGGCTAGTAGCCATTTTCAGACTCTTTTAACAAGTGCAAATGATTAAAGTTGTAACTAGTTTAGGTTGTGGATATGAATATGGATATGGATTATTAAAAGTAATTCATCATGGTCACTTGACTGTTTTCAGTTAACGTTCGGATAAGACTAGCACTTCATTCCCCAGGTTGCTAGCTAGCAGTGGTAGCCTATTTTTGATTAAGCTTAACTTTCTACTGTTCATTTTGTCACCCTTTTAAAATTTCATCTTCCTGTTCGTCTTGGGACGAATGCTTAACTAGTTTTTGTTATTAGGCCTATCCTAATTAGGATAACCCTCCTGTCGTGTTCGGGTCAAATTACAACTTATAATACTCATAAATATTATGTTTTACATCTGATTACCTCAAGACCTTATGATATCATCCACACTATGTACTTGAACATTATAAAAGTGATGATTACCTATTTCATTCAATTTTGGGTGTTTTAATCAACCTTGTTACACCTGTGGTGTTCCCGGTCAAAAGTGACCATCATAGGAAATGAATGGGCATCCAGAGTAAATTCATTCAACATACAGAAAATATGTTCATTTTGTAGTTCATGTTCAGTGCCCAATTGTATTTTCACTGATGTTATTTAATGTTTACTTATGTAAATTGTTGTTAGACACTACTTTGAAACATTGTTCTCAACTAAAAAATGTTTAATAAAAAAATTGGTGGTGAAAAAAAAAATTGTGGTAATTTAAGAGCTGTTAAAACAGACCGATCAATTTTGACCGGGAACACTAAAGTAGGGGGCTGGAGGCGAACATGACCGGAGGATTTACAAACCTTTTTAACTAGTCAACTTCAATGTAAACAAAGATTGTGTGCTTGTAACTGTTTGGTAAGATTTTCAATGCGTGACAGGTTAAGGACTGTCATTTTTGTCTTGTCTTGTTTCACCAACGAAAATGCATTATAATTTCATCTTAGTCTGTCTTATAGAACACTCATCGTCTTGTCTTATAGTCATAGAAAAAGAGACGAACATATTTTGTCATGTCTGGCCTGACGAAATTAACGCTACTACCGTCAGAGGTCCAGTCAAGTGTCATTACTCTATGAGCCAAGTTTATTTCACATGATACTGCATTTCAGGATATCTATAAAGACGCATTTTTATTCAAGTTGCCCTCTCACAAGTAAATGGTTCTCATCAGGTTCGAAGGCCTAAGGGTCTCTGTTGGTGAAACTGTCATATGAAAAGAACCAATCTTACAGTTATGTACATTTCCCCCCCTCGTATTCATATCAAATTATGTGAACTGTAAAAAAGTGAATCGCACCGATAAATTCTGAATTATTGTTCATTCCGGGCAGGGCGGGGGGTGGAGGGGCATCACAAAGTATTAGGACACCCAAATGGCTAGCAGCGGCCCTGCATAGACAGTTTTCCTAATTGTAATTTTTAATTCAGGCCTGTAGTTTAAAATGTTCTTTTGCAAAACTAGCCTTACATTTTAGACATCTATAATTTACTTCTAAAGTGGTTTCCAGAGAAATGAACTGATGTTAACAAAAACTCCTGAATGTCAACTTTGCATCAAATACAATTTGGTACTCTATATCATTTTTATAGTCCAAGATATAAGCCTTTAAAGCAGTACTATACAACTTTTAGTGTTTTTTCTCATTGGAGCTCCCCTTACTGTCTACAAGTAAAAGGACATTCATAAAATTGACTTTTGTCCCTTCTTCTCATCCTGTGCATGTGTTTTCCACTCAGCTGCTCAGAATGACTGGTGAATATGAAAGTATTCATGGCCATTGAAGTAAAGTCAGAATGTTTTCAGAATTTCTTCAGAATTTAATGTGATCCTGCTTTTTGAGATATTTGAGACTGCCTATCCTTACTAATGGGAGCTAGCATTACCTGGTTATGTGCGTATAGGCATGTGTATAGGGCTTACAAATTTACATGTATTTAACAACTGCCATCTAAAGCATAGGTTTATCTGCAAGTCGTGTGCCGTTTAGTCTCTTCCTCTATTCAACCATGTTTCATGATAACCTTTCGAAACCAAGTCCAAACACGGCTGTCCAGAGAGCTAAGTTATATGCAACTGGACTTTTTTGTAGCTTGTAGCCATATGGTAGGTCAGTTGATTTCAAGCCCTATATCTCCACTGGAAGTGAAGCCAAAGATGGCAGATAAGCAGAGCAAGATACTTTGTGGTAGTTCATGTCTATGGGAGCAAATAAGTGGGGATCAGTTCCATGCAGGGGAAGCAGGAGAGTGTCGTTAATGTATGACTGACGTTTCTAGGTCCGGTGGCATCGTGGTTGGTCCACAAGGGGTGTGCACTAGAAGGTTTGTGCTTCACTTTGTTTTGTACAGAGGGTCTGGCACAGGCCTTATTGAAATGGCTGACTGTAGGCAAAATCCTTCCTAGACAATCAGCGTACAGAGGGAGTGTTTATGAGCGATGATGTTGATTGTGTGCACTACATTACCTATCAGTGGATGTAGATCGGCAATGGCAGTGGAGAACGAAGTAAGCATAGCCATAGCCACACTTCGGAATATATTAAAGTTGGAGCAACAAGAATGTTTAAGAAGTTTCATTTGTGGAAGAGATGTTGTGGCCCTACTCTCCATGGGGTTTTGGGAAAAGTTTAATCTTTCAGCTTGCTCCGTTAGTTGTTAGTCTGTTAGTTTCCGGAAAGCTTTGTAACTTCCTTCACAATCTGATGCATTGCATACCTCACAACTAGACATTAATGATTGGGATAAGGCAATGGCATATCCAATCATTTTAAATTTTCAGCAGTCCACACTTCTAGGAAGAAAAACGTTTCTCAATACAGCACAGCCAGACCTTCTGTACAAAAACGAAGTGAAGCACGAGTTTCTGGTTTACCAGGCTAGACCCCACACCCCTCATAATGTGACAAAGGGTCACATGAGTCATGAGTGTGAATTGGAGGAACATGTCAATGATGGTAGATATGGAGAGCAAGATTCGTTATGAAGAGAGACTTCCTAAGCAGTCTGCATAAAGGGGGAATAGTGCCCCTAAAAAGGGCTGAAACATCAGTGATTTCGGGTGCTTTGTTAGACACATGCCCATGTACCATACAGTTACTCACCAAGCTGTAACTTACAGTGACCAGATTTTCATTTTACTGAAGACATCTGGGACATTCCCATTTCTGCTGTTAATATTATTAAAGTTGGTAATGTGGGGACTAAGTGAATTGTGAGTATTTTACTGGGAATAAACCACAAAACAGGAACTGTTCCCAGGAAACAGGGATGTCAGGTCACCTTTGATTAGCTCTGTCTTTGACAATGTCCTTAATGTAATATGAGCTTTGGTTTGGGAAGGAAAACAAATATGTCTGACAATGGTAATAAAAAAGTGGAGGTGAATGTATTTGTACACCAAATTTCCATTGTCCTGTCTCTTATTAATGTCTGTGCTCCTCATCAGCTTCCTTTTATGTGTAGCCGAGGGTTTGATTCCAAAAATCTCACTGGGGAAAGGAGCTTCTGGTCCTCTTCTCAACAGTGAACATTAAAAAATAGCTGCAGACTTGGAGGTCCCACACAACACCTGTTGTACTATTACCTCAAGAGGTATTGCATTCATCCCAGCAGCGATGTACCTATGACTTCATCCTGCTAAACCCGGGAGAGACTAAAGCAGTGCAGTGTCTACAGAAAAACCAAATGCTTCACATCACTGAACCAGCACAGCTGTAAGGTGCCCCCAGCACACTAGACCAGCACTCTCTGAAAGACAGTGTCTAAAAGACAGTGTGAGCTTGTGAGGTTTTAAATAAAGAAAATGTGTTTATTTTCCATCACCACACTATCACCTGTCCCCTATCAGTGTTTATGGGTCGATGTTTAAATACTTTTCTTCAGCCCACCAAAACACACACACACACAAACACGCACACACACAGATACCCTCTTTGCTGAGCCCTGTGTCGCTTTATGTAGCAATTTATTTTAATGACAGGCTCAACGGGGGGTGCTGTTTGTAAGCAAGCAGCCGGGAGGGTGGATATACAGTTTTATGTATACATTTATCGCACCAATGGTGCTTCGCCTCCACCTGGCACCAGTGTTGTTTTCATCCCCTGAGATGACTATAAATAATCTCCATTACTTTTGTATTTTTTACCACTCCCAACACCAACATCTCAACCCTCTCTCCTTCCTAGCACCTCACTCACCTGTAAGTCGCTTGAGAATGAAAGTGTCTGTCAGACATATAAAAATGTAAATGTAACAATGAATTGCCACCTGAGAGCTTGGGTTTCTTAAACGTGCTGATGAGCAGTGGGGAGTAAGAAGGACTCCTCTTCCTTTCCTTTGCTCTAAAGGGGCTCACCACTTGGGAAACAGTTTGCCCACCTTCTCACTGATGCTGCGTGTCACCAGCATCAACACTGAAGTAAAACGAGGGCACTACCACCCAAAAACATGGCGGCCTCCATTGCTTGAACCTCCCACTAGCAGGGCCATAGCTGAGCATAACTGGCTCACTCAGACACTCCTCTCCTCTCTTAGCTTCCACTGTACCTTGAGTAGCCTGTTCACTCCTCTTGCAGTAATCACAACCACACAGCGCTGTTTTTATTCCTGCAAAAAGGAGAGAAAGACAATAAAACAACTACCCATCCGTATTAAAATGCGAAGCTCCCTCTCAGTTATTCACCCACGCCAACAACGTGGGTGCGGCTTTTCATGAATGTAATTAACTCTGAAAGATTCACGTTGTCGTTCATTTTTTAATTATGCTAAAAATAAAAGAGCCTTTTAATGTTCAGTGGAAGCGGGAAGATTGCAGATAGGAGTGGGGTGCTTAACACACTTGTCCTTTTTCAGGATTTGTTTATGGAAAACAGACTTAAAACGCCCACTTCATGAGAGGGGACCCTATCTGAGCTGTCATCTTCGGCTCTCTTTCTGTTTGAAGTGCAGAAGAAAGGATTTCTTTCAGGAGGGGCTGAATCTCCACGCTCACAGACCCCAGGGAAAACAGTGCTGTTTCAGTTTTGTTCCAGCCGAGCACTTTAATTAATTAATGATTAATTAGTGTTGATTTAACCCTTAATTGAATGCAGATTTGGTTTTGGCACCTCTTGATTGTTTGTGTCTCACTGGTGATAGAGTGTGGCTGAGTAGACGTGCTGAGTTTTTCACTGCAGTATTGTCTGTCTCTGGCTGCCCTTTCTTCCAGCTAGAACATGCCAGGCATGTACCTTATGCATCAACCACTTATGCACAGCTTTCTTACTTCAAGACAAAGGATGCCACTAAGTGTAGTGCCAATATGCAACCAGGAACCATCCTCAAAATGAATGCAGCCTAAGTGCTCTCTCATAATTGAGACATCATCACATCAACATATGCAAGGGCTGCTGTCAACAGCTCATCTCTACCATAGAGGGGAAAAAAGGAGGAAAAAGTGGTGTATGAACTGTGAGGCAGATCTGCCATTGATTTGGCGTCTTCAGGAGTCTTTAGGCCTTGAGTCTTGGGCAGGTGTGAATGTGAAGCTGAGGCCCCTTTTTGGTTATCTAGCGGATCGTTAGTTTGAGCAAGCAAGCAAGTCTGGCTGCTTGAGAGCTGTGTTGCCTCCGGTCCAGAAGCCTGATTTAAATGGAAGTCACTTTAGCTGCCAGACTCTTCACTCAGCCACAACCTGTGTAATTACAGCCCAGACGACTTCAAAACCTTCCGCTTTTTATGCAGGAGGAGTGGAGTGGGAAATAAAGAAAGAAAGAGGGGAGAGGGTAGATAATAAATGAAGAACGAAGATCATGTAATTAAATGTTTTTTTGGAAGTTAGATTTAGAGGACATGAGAAGGAGATGCAAATTGCATTATGTAATTCCTGGTTTTCTGACACCCCCCACCCCTGAGAGAATTGAAAATGTGAAAAAAAATGTGAAATTAAGAGGACCCAGAAGATGTGACAACACATCGATGTTGTGAGATGGCCATCACTGCACCATTTAAACTGACTGCTGGTTGGCTACCTAAATGTTCAAGTAAAGTGGCATCAGTCACATTTCTCTATCCAATCATTCCCCCACTAATCTGTTCAGTCTTAATTTAGGAATGTTCCTAGTATTGCTAAATTGTTGAAAAAGACATAAATGGTTACGTTCCACTGTCCAATGCATGGTGTTGTGTGAGTAGCCTATGTTGTGTAAATGTACAGTGTATAATCATGCAAGTGTGCTTTTATTCAAAGCCATTGTGGCTCTCTTGTGCATTTCTGGTGAAGCATGTGGAAAATGTGAGAAACTCTTATTCCCTTACACTACAAGATGTACCAGCAACAGATTCAGATATTTTAGCAAAATTATAAGCAGCCCTAGCTCCAGTGACAGTGTGTGGGTTCAAGTCTAGTCAGAACTGTATCCATTAACAGGAAATTGCAGAGTGAGCAAAACTATACCTGTGCATAGAATACTTTGCCAAGTTTATGTCCAGGGATGACACCCAATCAAGTCCAGAGCACTTCACAGCACACTCTAATTTTACAGTGTTAGACCTGAAATAAGACCCCAGCAGTAAAATAACCTGATTGGTGCTAGTGTAGTAGTTTGCAATGCATATAGCAGCAGTGACCAACCAAACATAACAAAGCATAATTGGAAATACAATCTCACCTTGATATTCTATAAAGTTAGGGTACTACACAACAGACATGTTGACTGTAATAGCAACACAATATTGTTATTGGGTAGAACCTCTCACAACAGCAGAGCCAAGCAACATACACTCTTTGTTGCACAGGTTTCACATCCTGTTGGAGATATTGCTTTGAGAGTCTGGCCTATATTGGCATGTTTGTGTGCTGCAAGCTCTGGTTTGTCAGCTGCACATGCTAAGTCTTTCATTCTGCCACATTTTAAATGTGACTCACATACAGTAACTGCAGGTTGCGGAGAAACTCTGAACTCATTGTAATGTGTTAATGAAACCAGTTTGAGTTGTCTTTTGCTTTATGACATGGTGCATTATTATGCTGAAAATAGCTAGTAGAAGACTGTAAAGAAGGTCAATAGTGGCCATGAAAGGATGCACACGGTCAGCAACAATATTAAAATGGGCTGTGGCAGTGATGATTGATTAACAGTATTAACAGGCCCAAAGTGTGCCAAGAAAATTTTCCCCACACCATTACAGTATTGCCACCAGCCTGGACTGTAAACACAAAACAGACTGGGTCCATGGATTTATATTGTTAGTTGAAATTCTGATCCCACTATCTGTATTGCTCAGCAGAAACCAAAGTTCATCAGAACTAGCTGTTTTCTTTTAGTTTTTAAAGGGGTCCTTCCATCGTTATTTTTATTCATATTTCTGTGTTGCCACTATGGTTGAATGCATTGTGCATCATTTCTGTGAAAAATTATGTCCTAGTTCTCTTGTTTGACGCCGTTTTCTGTAAGCTAGAACAGGTCTAGTGGTTAAACGACTGGCTTTTCCGGTGTCCCTCGTGAATATCCATGACGTGTCAATAAGGCACCTCTGATTGGGCAAATTCGCTGTCTTTCGTTCACCTAGCTTCTGTCAACTGTTTTCAATGGATGTGAGCGTGCCATACATGGCTCTGGGCGGGGCTTACGACCTAGTGACGTAGATAGGTTTAGCCTGCTCTGATCGGCTCGTTTTGGTTAGCTTGACCCTTCAATGACCAGTAAAACCATGAGGATCGAATTTCACGTCTTGGAATGCTGCGTGCATATACTGCTTGTTGTGACCCACCACATTGTAAATAGAGCTACTAAAAGTGGTTTTTGACGGAAGGACCCCTTTAACTCTCTAGTTTTGGTGAGCCTCTGCCCACTGCAGTCTCAGTTTTCTGTTGTTGGCTGACAAAAGTAGTCCTTCTAAAGCTCATTCACCTGAAGGTTCTGAGCCCTTCACGATGCTTTCGTGCTCACCACAACTTTAGAGTGGTTATACAAGTTACTGTTGCCTTTCTGTCAGCTCAAACTACTCTCACCATTCTCCAACCCTCTGTGTCCTCTCGTCAAAAAAGTATGTTTTTACCCATAGGAGTGCCAGTTACTGTTTTTTTGTATCATTCTGAGTAAACGATATTATGTGAACACTCCAGGAGATCGGAAGTTACAGAAATTCTGAAACCACCACCAATTGTGGTTGAAATCAGAAATCACACTTACATCTTTATCATGGTCATGACCGGCCTCTACATGCTTTCATATACTTCTTGACTGGCAAATGATTAGCTTATTGTACAATTGCATTAATAGGTATAGATGTAGCTTGCAAATGTTCCTAAAAAGGGCTCTATATGTGTATAGATAAATACCCAAATAGGTAAGCTTTTCTAGAGTCGCTTATTATTATTAAATGTAGCTGTCAAGTCTTAAGTAATAGAAACATATACATATGTTCCCAGCGTAAGTACCTACCTGTTTCAAACTTTTACTTTTCAGATCTCTGTATCTGAACATGACAGGTGGAGGAGATGAACAGTGAATAGCTACTGTTGAACTGTGCCAAGAGTACAACCAGAACCAGTTTGGTAAGAAACTACATCTGTAATCTGTAATGCATCAGCATCAGTGGTTGTCAAGGCTCCTCCAGTTTGCTTGTGATGTTGCAGTCCCACAAATAACTGCATGTTGTGTTCAACTGCAGAAATCACAACGTAGGGTTTTATTTAAAAAAAACCCCCACAACCTAACCTGTTTTTAGCATGCAAAAGATGTGCGGGTCCAGGTAGTTGGTACTGCAGACAGTCTGAGTGTGAGGAATGTCTTAGATAGCTCTCATCTTCACTTTGCTCTGACTGACAACAGAGAATGGTAAGAGTGCCCAGTTCTCCTTTTTAAGTCACTCCACTGCACTCTCTCATTCACTCCCTATCCATATCACTCATTCTTCTCATGCACTGGCAGGGGTTGATACTGTGACAGGGGGCCTGTACAAATGGTGAGACAACGAACAGCGTGAGATCGCTAGAGACAGACAAAGACAGCGACTGCAAAGAGGGAAAAGACAGAGGACAGGTCCTGGGGTGTGAAACTAAAGACACAGGCCAGGGAAAGAGGAATGAAAAGACACACACACACAAGACAAAGATGACTGTGGCTTTTACTGTAGCCAGCAGCAAGAATCACATGTGGGTGGGAGAGGGGGAGTAAAAGAGAGAGCAACAAACAACAACAAATGAACAGGCAAACGCCACAAATTAGATTGCCACTCCCCACCCCCCCACCCCCCGGCCTGGCTCGGCCCGCACACCAGCAGTCAGATCCAGTGGCATTTCATAATGCCTGGTGACAAGAAGAGAAGAATTACCAGATGCTCTCTGAGCCCCTAATCAAATGGCACAACACTTTGATTCGGTGCTCCACTGCCCCTCGATTGAGATCTGAGCGTTCACTTAATGCAATCCAGTTGGGGACGCAAGCTAGCAGCAATAGTGTGTTTATGCTAATAAGGGTTGGGATGATATGGCGCCTCTCTGTGCTCATGTGACAGGCCCAGGGGGTTCCAGACAGCCCTCTCAATCACAGCGGCTACAGCTGTCTGTTCCCTACTGTACAGTAGAGAGGTATGGTAGTGAACAGTTTGCATGAACACTTACATAAACCGTTCATCCTACATGAACACAGGCTCTTGTGTATAAATACACACATTTGCTCAAGAACTTGCATGTACACACACACACACACACACACACACACACACACACACACACACACACACACACACACCATTATAATGTTAAAAAAAGAGATGGATAAACAGCGAATTTGGTGATAACAGTGAGCTGGACATGACAAGTGGCATCAGATGTTTAAAAAAGACATTCACAACATTCTGACATTGTTTGAACAATGCCAGTGGTACTAAACTGTCCCTATTGCACATATCATAAATATAGATGATGTAGTGTGATTTTCGAAAGTATACGGTTGTCTCTGGTGCATAAACTCTATTATGAAATAAACAAACTCATAAATGGGTAAACTCTGCTGAAAGGTGGATAAACTCCACTTTTGAAATTTAAGAAGTGGGTAACTGTTTACTTGCATTTACCCTCCACTCCAGCCCTGCACATGTGCACGCGCATGCGCACGTGCACGTGCACACGTACACACACACACACACACACACACACACACACACACACACACACACACACACACACACACACCCCACACTATGCTTATTGGTTATTGTCTTTGGCTCCTTTATTCCTCTCCTTTGGCCTTTCATGGTCATTTGGCAATGAAGTTGAGGGGAGAAAGACAGAGGCTGATGGGAGGAAGGGAGGGAGAGAAAGAGAAAGAGAGAGATTCAGTACAGGAGGGTGTGCGAGAGAATATGATTGGAAGAATGGCTAGAGAGGAAAAACTGCAATTGAGGGACAAAAAGAGGGAACCCAATCTGCTGAGGCTGCACAATAGCCCCAAGAGAGGATTCATAAAAAAAGCAATAACAAATAATACATACTTTCTCTCTCTCTCTGTCATACACATGCACATGTGCGCACGCACGCACGCACACACACACACACACACACACACACACAGAAGTACTTACCATGGCATAAACATAACAATGACATACATGCATATACACAGATCATTTATCATTAGCAGAATAACACTATCACCAAAACTAAAAATAGAGAAAGACACTTCAGCACATTATAATACCCCATGAAGCATATACATGAAGCATATACACACACACCACAACAATGTCATTTGGGTTGTCAAAGTAAGATTTATTTGTCATTTTGATGAACACATCTTGGCTGGACTGTTAAAATCATGCAAACTGCCTGTGAGGTGATCAATGCAAAGCTCTAGGTCCTCCTGTATCAGGGGCGGAGGATGTGGGGTGGGAGCAGTCCACGTCTTTACTTAATAAGGAAGCTGAAAGAGAGAGGATGAAAGACAAAAATTACCCATATGAAAAGGTGAACTGAGGCAGAAGGATAGGAGAGTTAAATCAGAAGGGAGATACACAATATGAATGAAGAAACACAGAAGACTAGATGAGTGCACTGAGTGAGCCAGTGTGTGTGTATTTGTGTGTGTGTGTGAGAGAGAGACAGACAGACAGACACAGAAAGAGAGAGAGAGAGAGTAAATGAGAAGAGAGCAAACAAGTGTGTCATTATGCGGTGATGAGACGGCAGGCCAACCCTGTCATCTCGGTGCATTATCCCTCTGAAGGCGCTAGCGACACCAAAGATGCAAGGGCTGTTCGCAAACTCTCCCCTCTGTCTTTCTCTCGCTTCATCTCCTTCCCACCGTTTCCCTCTCTCCCTTCCCTGCGCTCCAATCTCTCCCTCACGGCCCACTGCAAGGGGCTCATTACAAAAACATCAGTTCCAACACAAAACAGCCGTCACCCAAAAAGCAGCACCATGTGCTGTCGTGAGTAGTGTGTTCAATAAAAAAAAGCTCACAGCCCCTCTAGAGCCCACTCCACCCTGCCCGAACCCAACCCACTCCCAACGAAGTGGTGTTAAAGCCCCTGTGCTGCCAAGTGCTTTTCATTCACAGAAACCAGGGCACTCTGTGTCTGTTCCACCTGAACTTTCATACAAAAACCTGGTGCCATTAAGAGCTCTGTCTCCACTATGTAGCGCTGTTTGTGCAGTATAAATGTACTGACAGCACTGTTGTGCCTCTGCTATGCTAGGTGATCCAACTGTTGGAATTCACTGGGGTGCAAAAAGTGGTGTGGTGATGCAATTTATTTCTGCCAAACTGGGTGCTTTCTTTTATCTTCACTGACGTTACAGTCGCTTCCGCACGGATTATGCACGTCAGTCGTTTGTGTTGACATTTGATCTATAATAGCAAAGTTGGGGATGGGTGGGTTTTTAAAAAGAGGTTCTCAACATGATTGCAAACTAATATTGATTTGTAATTTTATTGTAATGTTTGGCAGGAAAATAGAGTGGACTCAGAAAGTATAAATCCAAGGGAATCAACCTATACAATGTATGGCTATACTGTTTTCAATCTGGCATAAAATATATAAATCACTTTTATAACAGTAAAGAATGAACCAAATATTTATATCATGCACAGTGATGTTTTGGTGTCTCTAGACGAAAATTCCTCCAGTGCATGACCTTCACTGCAAACATGTGGCATGGCTTATATAACTGGGTGAAGGGAGGCAGCCTGGCTGTTGTGGATCCGCTGTTGGAGCCAGGTTGTAACCCTGTCAAAAATAATGCTTTCAAAAGCTTGCACAACCTTGTGCTGTATAGCCACTGACCCCTGAGAGCTCAAATCCCTTTCTCCCTTACTTCACACCCTTTCCCCACACTTCCCCCACCCTTAGTCTCTTACCTGTAAGGATAGCCGTGGTACTTGGACCGAAATATGGAGAGCAGGAAACTGAAGAAAAAAACCACCAGGCCCAGGCCCACCAAGCAGATGACTACATAAGGGGGAAAAACACACACACACACACACACACACACACACACACACACAGCAAGTAAACAAACATTAATTAGCATCTCATCTATTAACACCCTACAAAGTACTGATGTAAAGATGAGAATAGCAACTACTCTGGAAATTAAATAAACAAATAAAGGACAAGTGCACAAATGAAGGACAAATGATGATATTTAGCACGCAACAATGAGTTTTTCCATTAGAGGACTAACCATCTGCTGTGAACTTTGACCTGCACACCTTTGATTCAATATCTTAAAAAAAAAATCAAAGCAAAGACGTTTTAAATTAGGCCGTGACTAACGAGAGAAATAGTAATGAGGACATAAAGCTCTCAAACAGACAAACACAGCGTGGAAGTGTGGAGTCAGCAGCTTTGGCTTGTTTTTCTTCCGCTCCTATCCACAAATCAGATACCCTTTTAACATAATTTACGCCTTGGCTTTTTCACGCTGAAGGGATTACACTTTGCGCAGATTCTCTTGCAATCAAGGCCTACATCAATACCCCCTGGCACAACAGAAAGCTCCATCAAAATTCAATTATGGGCAAACAATGAGATGGCATAATATCAAGTCAATGCACAGAAATTTAGGGCAGGTCTATGAAACAGACTATGTGCATCACTCTTTTTTATTTATATATAAGGATTATAGACACACTCCTGATATACAAAATGCAAAAACATACATGTCTATGATTTACCTTTTTCTGTGACCCTAGACTCTAAGCTGGACACACAGGCTTTCACACACACACAAACACACAGACAAATATATATGTACTCACACATACATACATGCACAAACACACCTGCCTGTACATGCACACACACAGACACACACACGAAAGAGAAAGGAAAACAGTGGCAGCTGTTAGCCAAAATGAAAAGCTAATCTTGCGTTAATCAGAGCTGTTTAACCTCTCCTGAGCAAGGGCGCGTCCAATTACACCACTGCCGTCACTGGCTAATTTCCAAATTAGTCATCCAGAAAAAGCCTTGTTAAAACTGAGAGCACTCCTTGTGCCACAAGAGGTGTTGAGGGTGGTTGGGGGTGAAGTGATGAAATGTGATGTGGTGATGTGTATGTGTCTGTGTGTATATGCATGTTTATATGCATTTCCAAAGTTAAGAATTTCACAGAAATGTTAACACTTAAAAACAGTGGAAGAACTAGAGACTGTGACCTTGTCAGTTCACAAATGCACACCAGTTTGTCATAGTTCAACCGTAGTGGCTACATGAAGCTGCCTTGACTGTGAGTGGGGGGGAAGCCAAGAACAATTAAAAGCTGGGTGTGTGGCTATGTGAAGGCGGCCTGCTCCGCTCCGCTCCAGTGCCACGACACAATGCCCGCTGTCGATCGATATGGGGATAATTAAGGAGCCGCTGGGGTGGCGAGGCACGGGAGTTAATTGTGTATGTGTGTGTGTGTGTGTGTGTGTGTGTGTGCGTGTGCGTGTGTGTAAAGGCCCCGAGACTGGGGGCTGGGAGAGTCATGCTCAAAGCACAAAGCTTCATTAGACATCTATGGCTGGGGTCAGAAGGAGAAGCACTTGGCCAGAGTTTCAGAAAGACGCTGACTCTGAGGTTTAACACAAAAACACAAGAAATAGCTCACATTGTAAACATCTCTACAGAACATAAAGATTTAGGGAGATAAAGTGAAGATCAACAACAAATTCCTGAGGGTATTTTAATATTGACACCACAGTTTATTTCAGCTAAAGGCAACTGATGACCTTACTGGACCATGAAAAGTTGCAGCAATTCATTTAGTCAATGAAACAGCCAACTCTTTAATGTGCCTTTAACACATGCTGTCTTCAGTGTTACCTTTGCTTAGGACCGACATGCAGAAGGACGTTCTGTGTCTAAGTTGAATTTGATGGTGTGGCTTCATTTAGGCTTCATGGCCTTCCATTATTTACCTACATATTCAAAGCCAGAAACACTGCCAGGGAAAAGCAAGAAGCTGTCCAAAACTTTCACATCATAGCAGTTCTAAAAAAAGTCAAAATTCTGTATTTCATTTCAGTTCCCTCTGTTTCACTTAGTTTATTTGCATTTTTTACTAGTTAGAACTGCCCTGTTTCCTTAGCAGCAGAAGAGTTTGATCAATTGCCAACTGTATCCTAGGGTGCTTTAGAAGGCAAATAATAAAAAAAAACTTCTCCAAAAAAGTTAGTCCTGTTTTTCATGAAGAGAGACAGTTATTTCCATATGTGGTTACCACCAGAGTTTAGAAGTGTATTATTTTGTGGGTTGTTCCAGGTGAGCGATTTGATCCCTATCTGATGAAATTGCCCAAGGCTTTAGCATATGGTTCACTGAAATGGTAGCCTCTCTTCAGAACTTCTCAAAAGCATGTGGTGCTTAATGACACCCTGTTGCGAACACCAGGCTCCGTCCCCTGGAATCTCATGCAGGAGTTTTGCTGAAATTTTCTAAATGATGCAGATCAAACATTCAGTTTGAACAACCTTATACAAACACAGCAGAAATAACTATGATGCAGCAGAAAACACAGAGAAGAGGAGCAGAATACATATCATACATGATGTTCTGGGCATGTAACAGCTTTCTGTATCACATAAATAAGTCCTCAGGACTGGCAGTGGCAACTTTATTGGCTGTCTGAATGTGGCCAATGGTGATGGGCTGCAAACAACACCATAATAGCCGGGTCTTAATAAAGAGAGCAGACAATGATTACAAAAACATAGACAGTTAAGCCACTCAAAGGAACTGAAAACGGCAAATTGATGGTTAGCTCTGGGTGAACCTGATTGATTTCCTATTTACTATGTGTGCTTACTCTGGATGCAATTTTCCTAAAAAATCTTTGGCTTTCTTTATAAAACAAGAACATGACACCATGCTGTCCATGTATGCTTTATAGTCATCAAGACTGCCTCTTTGTGGATCCAGTTTTCTCATCTTCATATTTGGGTCTACGTTATAGCTTCATCTTTCCTCTCCATCACTCCATAACCCTATTCTGTGTCACTATCACTCTTCGACCTCCCCTGTCCCTCTTTTTTCTGCCATCTTTGTCCTCCACTTACATTCTTTCCCTGCTTATCTATTCAGTGTAGGTGTACCTTCTGCATACTTTCCCCCTGTTGAGAGAGCACTTGCATATTTCCACGCACACACACAAGGGGAGGAATGTGCTGGCAGTGGTGGCAGCATAATGATATTATTATGACTGGAATATATATGCATAACTGTCAATTAAAAGCAACAGATGCAAGGAGGAGGAGAGGTCCGTGAGTCACCGCAGCTCATTTTAATTGGCAGCGTAGAGCTGAACCTCTGACTCCTCACTACTGTGAAAGCATGGCTGAGCATGTGCATGTGTCTATGTGTACTGAGAGCATGTGTGTATAGGTGTGTGGTGCTATGTAAACTGTGCGCATGTGCATACGTGTGTTCATGTGCATCAATGTAATTAATGACCTTCACAGGTACGCTTTGAGGTCTATTTCTGGTGCTGTGGAGTACACACATTCATGGATGAAAGTGTGTACTTTCGTTTTGTGTCTGCATTGCATTCAAACAGCCTAGTATCTATTGTAGATTCTGAGTCACTGTAGGACTGTTCTGAATTGAATGAAGGCCACTGCATTTACAATTGTTCTGGCTAAAAGCTCAAGCAGGGCCAGCAGCCTGAGGAGGTATGATGTTGAATGCAGTCATCACGCCTAGACTCCCTATGTAGGGGAGTACTACTTACACTTACTGTTGACACCTTTGTGGAGGGTACCCTAGATGTCAAAATGTTTGTTAATGCACCATTCTTTTTATCACCCATGACCAGATGACAGGATGGATGAGCTGGAAGCCAGACAAAAGGAAGTAGAAAAGTTACAGCTGTTTTGGGCTGAGACATGGACAGCTCATGCCCACCTGGATCAATACATGTTTGATTCCCTGTCATTTTGGACACAAAAGTATTTGTATTTATAATATTTGGATTTGTCTATTAAACAATGTTGCAAAAACTATGTTCCTGGTGTTTACTAGTATTACCAAAACACTTTGTTGTTAGTAATGTTACCAATGTATACATGATGTCTTTTTTAGATAAAAAAACATTGGATATTAACAAAAACCTGTGAAACAGCAGAACAGACTTTTAGTGATTCAGTTTAATGTTCAAGTGAAAGCTATTCTTTGCTGCTTTTCATGGTATTTTCTTAGTAGCAGTACCTAACTACTGCACTGAGGGGCCTCTGGCCTATGGTGCAGGTGTAAAATGGTACAGTCCTTTGATGATGCCACTGGTCAAGCATGCAATGGTCATACATCAAGTATCCTTCCTTTAAGTTGCAAGCAGCCAATAAGGTTTTGGGAACATGCATATAAAATATGTAGTCCTAGCATACATGATACTGGATATTATAGCCTAACCAAAAGAAAAGGTCCATGGAGATGATGACTGTTCCAGTTAGTACAGTGTTGACAAGCATGGCTGAAGCTTTCTCATAAACAGCAGGCTAAGTACAAAGGCAGTGTTGGCAAGGAGTCATATAAATGCTGATTTGCAGCTACAGTACTGCTACTGAGGAAAAGCAACTAAGACACTGCCACTCTTTAGCAACAGAGAAGGCTGGAGAAGGCTGTGTCAGAAATACTTCACTACGCTGAAAATATGGCTGACTGTTCGTATGCTGTCCTATGATGTTACAGCTCTGAGGTATTTCTGTTTTCCCATACACAAGGCACACACTGAACACTTTCTAATTTCTATTTATGCTTGATGAAGAACTCATTTATATTAAGTGTACAAGTGTAGAAGGCTTTAATGTCCTCAAAAGACATATGTATGAGTACAATGTCATTTAAAGGCAATACACATGTGCTGCTACTTTGGTAAAACCTATTCAATGCCCTTCCAGAACCTTCCCCAACCACATGATTACTCCCACTACTCGTTTGGCAAATGAGTTCTCCATGCTGCCTGCAGTGGGTGGCTAAAATTGGAGCGTAAAGCACTCCCAAGTTTGCCACAGAGGTGGATTAACCCCCATCCCCACCCAAAATAACTCGTAAATTTCCATAATATGCATAAATCAGTGTATGTGCATAGTAAAGAAGCACCGTCTGGAAAAGAAAGTAGATGTAGGGGCTACAATATCAAGTAGTCTTCAAGCACAAAGCCATCATAACACATGGCTGATCATGAGAGAAGGGGGTGGAGGGTGTAGGTGATGGGGAAAGGACCGGAAAGAATTGTTAGAAATAAAAAGGGACACCCTCTTCTGTGATATTCTGTGTGTGTGTGTGTGTGTGTGTGTGTGTGTGTGTGTGTGTGTGTGTGTGTGTGTGTGTGTGTGTGTATGTGTGAGAGAGAGAGAGATAGACAGAGAGACAAACAATATTTTGTGTCCACTGTGTTCAATTTAGATGCACATAAAAAAAACACACATGATGATACAAGTAAAGCTCAAGCCTACCTAAATAACAACACAAATGGATGGGAAACGTTTTTCCAATAGACCTACATCATAACATACATAGTCACATCACAGATGTCACAATGTGTGTGAGATGCACACTCTAGCTCTTGAGCTGCCATCATTACACACAAAAGATCTACCTATATGTATGACAGGTAATATACATACACAATATAAAACAACTAATTTGAAACACACACACACACACACACACACACACACACACACACACACACACACACACACACACACACACACACACACACACACACACACACACACACACACACACACACACACACACACACACACACACACACACACACACACACACACACACACACACACACACACACAAGGACACCACATATTAGCCATTGAGAAAAAGAAAAGAAAAGAATTCAGAAAAACTCACTCCTCCTCTTGCCCACGTCTCCTTTGGAGGTAGCCGCTTCATTCAGCAGGACCATCCCCATGGTAATGGCAGCATCTTTGTTTTTTGTTAAGGAAACAGTTGGTGAAACATGGCCAGAACTGAAAAGGTTTATTCATGTTGTTGTTGTTGTTGTTCTGTTTTGGTTGTTGTCTGCTTTCTCAGCCGTGTGTCAGTGCACATAATCCTTCCTTTCTGTTTTCCACAACATTTCATGTTTCAGTGAAGCAGAGATGCCTTGTGTTAGAACATGGGCTCTGAACAACTCTTGGGTCGCAATGTGTGTTCATGCAAGTGTATGTGTATGTGTGTGTGTGTGTGTGTGTGTGTGTGTGTGTGTGTGTCTAGGGGAGTATCTGATGGCAGCCTGTGGAAGCCTGTTAAAAACAACTTCCAGCTAAGCTTCAGTGGTACCTCAAGTGGTACTGTTTGACAAGAGAGCCGACTTCCAGTTTTTCTTTATTACAGGTAAGAATGAGCTCCTCATATCTACAAGCTCAATGGAACTTTAAATTGACAATGGAATCAAGCAATACTTTTTATCAGGTAATCAGGGGATTTTTTTTCCCTTAAGAATTCTTTAGGTGGTCTGTTTTTGTTATATATATATATATAAACTTCATGTAGGTCATCAAGGCAAGCTTGAGTGCATTGCAGTTGGGAAAAAAGCCCTGGGGTGGGAGCCTAACGAAGCAGCTCAGAACTGCATCACAAGAAGGCAAAGCATATCGACCTGCTGAACCAAAGGCAATCTGCTGCCTTCTCTATGGCCAGTGAATACCATCATAGCTCGTTGTTAGAGGTGGTAAATCCATAAACATTCAAGCAGACAGACCAGTGAAACGGTTCTTAAATAAACAGCATTTTCCAATGGGATGGTGAAAGCTTTGTTATTACCAATTCTGGAAATTGTGTTGACAATTATACACAGATACACAGATACAGATATTTAAAAGTTACCTGCTTTTTAAATTGCTCCAGGCCTGTTTGGTTTTGTCTTGTTGGGAAGCAATTTCATGAGTATGGCAACTATTAAATGGCCTAAATGCATATGCTTTCCAGAATTAAATTAGTAGAGCTAACAAAAAAACTAATCTCCATTTTTTGGTGGGTTGTGGTGGGCAAAACATCTTCCAGTGCCAGGTTTCACACACCCCCAACAACCCCTCTTCACCACACACACGTTTTAGCTTCGCATGTCAGCCAAGAGTTGTTCCTACCTACCAGCAAGAAGGAAGTGCCAGTAGGCTTGCCAGTTTTCTAAGGGTGGAGGTGAACAGAGGGAGGGGATGGGAGAGCCAACTGTCTGACTTAAGTGTGTGTTGGTTTGTGTCTACATAATATACCCATGTAAGGGGGTGCGGTGGCGGTAGTGGTGTATATCCAGGTGTGTTTGAGTATGCCAGTGGTTTGACTCCCTGTTGGCTTGTGGTGAATAATATGTTAAATTGCACTTCTGACACAGATCCCAAGGTAGTCTTGAATCAAAGGGCATTCTTTTCACCTCCAGAGAAGCAGATCGAGTGTGCACATGTAACGACACACATCAACACAAAAGTCATGACTGTACAGACACAGCGCACCGTCTTCTACATCCTAGTGTGTATGCAGGCACCCTGTCTTGTGTACCCAACAAAGCACAAGCTGGCATGCCAGTTGTTATAGTATGTCTCCTTCAGCCTGACGGCTACATTGCTCAAACACAGTACTGGATACCCAACCACGGTACACGAATACAATGTCAGTCAAGAACAAAAATATGTAGTGACTTCTCTGGGTGTGCACATGTGTGCATAAAAGTGTGTTTATATTGGGATAGTGGTGGATAGTTCATTTCAATGAGAACATACCCTGTGCGGTGGAACAGTATGCCCTATAGTTGTTACACTGATTACTAAAACAATCTAAACCAGAAATTAGGGAATAAGTCAGTTAAAAATGTCCATGTTTCATTTGTTCATTATTCACTCCTGAGGTTGGCTTTGGAGAAGGAGGGGTGTTGGTGTAAGCTCTACTCTCCTGTACTGGGGGCAGCTTGGGGAAGAAGGGTGTTGAATTGAGTCAGCTCCCAGAGGCTTGTCCACGAGCATGACAGAAAAAGGATACTCAACAGCAGAATGATGTGTGACTCCGCCACATACTGAGCCTGGCTACTCCCGTGAATATAACTCTGTAGGAGGGAGGAAGAGAGACAGAGAGAGAGAGAGAGAGAGAGAGAGAGAGAGAGAGAGAGAGAGAGAGAGAGAGAGAGAAAGAGAGTGGAAGGGGGGAGTAGGGGGATGAGGAAGGAGGTAAAGAGAGATATGGAAGTTAGAGTCAAGTCAGGCAGTTTGGTAGACAATAGGACTCATTCTGGGTTGATCTTTTCACATTCTCTTTATAGAGGCAATGAGCAGACTGCTACTGCTGCCTCTGCCACTTCCTGATAACTGTGGTCTTGTCCCTCCAGTCATTATCACACATGCACACACATGCACGCACGCACACACAGAAACACACACACACACACACGCATTCAGACATGCACACAGGGGTCAAGGTGAGAGCAAAAAGTTATAGAAAGCGAAAGAATAGACTTAAGAGTCTAATTCATCATTCATGACCAAAAACAAAATTCATGATTTTTTTCTCGGTTTGACCTAGGGGGCAGATGCATACTGGAGTGTTTACTGTGAAATGTACTTGTGTGCGTGTGTGCTGATGATAAAGGAAAGGTTATACCTGAGCTAAGATCTGTTCTGCACAAAACTCCTCCACCCTTGAGCTATGCAAACACATATGCACACAGACTGACAACACCTATAATAATGGGGTGTAGCTGTTGGAAGTGAATCACTGGCTTCATAATAGAACCCAGTTTTGCTTGGACCGAAGTATGGGCAGGGGGCTGAGGTGGAGTGGGAATTGTCAGGAGGTTGGGGGACAAAGTTGCTTCCTCCCATCAAAAATGACAGGAGGTGGTGATGGTTTGGGGAGCAGAAAGAGTTAATGGGTTATAACTTGACCCTTTGTGTCTGCTGTCTGCCCTTGTCTGTGGCTTGCTTAATGTTATACCTGCCAATCTGACAGGGATGACACAAAAAACAAATGTTTATAATGATTAAACTGAAAATAGGAAAACTTTACCATAGGCAAACCTTTTTTGAGTGCATTTCTGCATGGTAAAAAAATACATTTCAAGGTATGAATGAAGTGACATCCCTCTACTACTTAGGGAAGAAAGCCAAAAAATGAATTTTAGTAATTTGTTTCCAAGCAAGTGAGAAATGTGGCTTTGTGGAATACAGTTACTTGTTCTGGCTTGTACTCTGTATTTTGCGTATCATTTACAGTACATTTACAAGAGCCACACACAACACTAAACGAATAGGAAACTCCTGAAAAGCGCACAAAGAAATTGAAAGAGAGGGACATGCAGTCAATACAGTAACAGGAACAGAGATGGAAAGAGGGGGATATAGTGTATGTTTCGGGAGGAGAAACTTGAACTGAGTCACTGATTATTAGGCAGTGAGTGGGTTCTTTTACATGTGTAGGTAGATCAGCTTGGAAATGAAGTTTATACAGATGACATGAGAGGTAAGACAGCAGTGCAAAGGAGAGAGACCGAATGAGCAAGAAAAAGAGAGAAATAATGGACTTCTGTGATGCCAGTGGTGCGTGGGTTAGACCCACAGGGAATCTGAGGACCTATGCATCAGTAGTACTCTGGCAAAGGCATCCAAAAATATTCCAGCTGGCATCACAGTAAGGCAATACACACCATTTGAAAGGTTTGCACACAAAACACACACACACACACACACACACAAACAGTACTTCCCACCTCACACATCTGTTTGTATGAAGCACTCCAACACCCACCTCCTCTTCCCTCACAGCCACAGGTGCACAGCTCCACGGTCACAGATGACATTAACGGCTGCTATATCCAATTACACACACCTACACCAATGCCACTCAAGCTCGACCGTTTAGAACAACCATTAACCAATGACTGCATGACAGTATATATGGTAGTTAGCTTTAGCGATGCACAGCTGTAGTTTCAAATCCGGCTGACAGATGTATACAGTCTAAGTTTCTTGGTAACTTCCAGCCTATTCCACACAAGAAAAAAATGAAAAAACAATACACAGGTAAACAGAATAATAAAACTGTGCAAGCTGGGAGGGCCAAAACTATCATACTAACAAAGAAGACTTTGATGGTGAGAAAAAAAAACAAGAGCGAGAATGAGAGCGAGAGAGAGAGATGCAGAGAGGGACAGAAAGGTCTATCTGCATTAGCCTGTCAGGCCATTAGTATGGGAAGCTTAGAGGAGAGAGATGGGGTCGGGTGATCCGAGATGTGACAGGAATACATGCAGCCCTGATGCCTCCGTTTAACCAATCAGAGGGGCTTAAGACGTCTGCATAGATGAGCAGCTCTAACAGAGTTAAGTCAGACACCAACAACCATCCAGACACACACCCCTTTATTCTTCTTATGAAACATAAGTTATAAAAAAGAGGGGGCACTGGAGTTTAACTTTAACTGGAGTTTAACTAAAAACATTAATGTACCATTGGGGAAAAAACTCAGAAGTCTAAGGCTACCAAATATAGCCGAAGAATATATCAGTAATAAGAGAGCAATGGAGCACTGGACCTTGAGGCATTGTTGCCCTTTTCTTCTCCAAACATGCTGTGATGTATTTCTTTAATTTCCTACCTGGCGACTGCACTTCGAGTGCCTGAAAGTCTGCTACCCACTGCCACGCCATTTATAAATGCTTTCTGCAGAAATGCACTACTTATTTTTAAACCATGGCCTATTAAAGCCTGTGGTCTCTCCTTAACCTCTTTCTGGCTTTCCAGGAATGAAATGTTGGAGGAAATAAGTCAGGCAATTTTCTGATCTGGTTGTGGAAATCACTAGCCTGTTGAACCAAGCTCATAGACAGAGCTTGGTCTGGCAAACCTCCCATAGACAGGAAGTTCTCAGAGGCGAGATCAATAGGCGTCTTTCAAATGCCTCTGTGTACTACTGGGCAGAGCTACAACCAATTAGATGACTGATTCCCATGACAAATGCATAGCGATCATTTTTTATTGGTGCCCGATTTTTCGGGCAAAGGAACATCCAAGTATAGCCAGGCTGACCAGACTGACTTAAAAGCAAAATTATGGGCAGGCCCAGGCTAGGAAATCAACTTAAATGAAAAGGACTGAATCAAAACTGAACTATGATCAAAGCATGCAAAAACAAACATGAGATATGAGATAAAGGATATTTAGCTGATGTAAGAAGCTGTTTACCTTACTAACATTACAAAATGTGACCAACTGGGTCCAGTAATTTCCATATTAGTATCTGTAGAAACTGCTGACAATGGCTGCACATAATAGCTGTTGTATGACCATCCTCTCTAACCCATCTACAGCACCACTGAGTACTGTGGCACTAGACACCAAATCAGAACACACCCACCAGTCTCTCAGCTGGCCCTTGGCAGCAATCATGTCTGTGAGAACATGGTGTGCCCGTTCAGTATTGGGCTTGACTTCTGACTTGTGACTATTTCCTGAGTGTTGCTGGGCAGGAATTGCTTCATTTTCGCCTTGTTTCACTTTGAGCGTCGTAGTTGGGCTCTCTCGAAAAGATTGCTTTGTTGCTCTCCTGTTGAGAGGGCTATTTATCTGGCCTGGCGATGATATTGATGATTTCTCATTGAGCTCCCAGACCCCCACCATGAAAAAGAATACATTTCCGTGATGAGGAATGCAATAACAATCCCCCTTCCATGAATGAGAGTTCTCAATAAACAAGATTGCTTATCACTTCTTCTCCATCAATCCCTTGCCGTTTTTTCCACCACTTGTTTCACTCCCCCCTCCACCCTGCTTTCTCTTTCCACTTGGTTGGCTTGTTTTAATGTTATTTTCAATCAGAACAAACAAAGGAGAACCCCTCTGTCGAGAAACACACAATTGCGCATTAGTGCAGGCGCATAAATCGGAATTGCAAATCACTTTGGCGCCAGGGCTGAAATGAAAAATACAGTAATACATTTGGTGGTGCTTCCAATTAAACTGATGAATGGAGTTTTACATCTCCATTCATTTAAGTGAAGTCAAGACATGGGAACAGGAAGTTGGAGCCCAGTTAGTGAGAAAGCTTGTGATACGCTCTGTGGTTCTGAAGAGAACAAGACTATAACTATGGACACACTCAGACATACTTCACTGCATGTTGTCCAGACTTTAGTATACCTAGAGGTGTCAATTTACTCATTAATCCAACAGACTTCCATTTCTATCAAAGTCAGTGTTACATGACTTGTAAAATATTTTGCTATTAAGCTTTGGCCATTTTATGTGTTCCTCCTCAGATACTTATGTCTATAATAACTCCACAGAGTATGAAAGCCTTCAATCAAAACAGAGCTGCAGATGAATTAACTAACATAAAAATGCAAACAATACAACATATGAATGTCATTTTTTATATTATAGCTTTTAGCTACAAAACCAGTGGTTTGTCTGGCATCATTACTCTTTTAAGAATGCTACAAGAGTGTTATGTCTAATCACATTATTCTTAAGTGCGCTTAGGAAGATGAGATGTCACATTCTCTGATCAACAGGCAGGAACAGAATGCAGGGCCCTCTTGTGATTCAGCTCAGAGTAGCGTGCACTGTTGATGTTTATTTATTCTTTTTCATTCTTTTTTATTTAGGGAGATTGACCAAGCACATGACTCCTACAGCAATGCTCTGAGATTTAGAGAAATGATTCATAAATTAAAGGATGAAAATAAAAAAGTATGTTGCATCACTTAAAACAGAAACACTCATGAGGGAAACAAGTCAGGCCAAGTTTAAAAACAGAATTCTCATTGCGAAAAAAAAAATCCATCTTTCTATACTGGCGTTTTTGCACATGCAGCATTACAACATTGTTTATAATAGTTCAACGTACTGTATATGGTCCTATATGGTCCTATCAGTCCAAACGTAATGTGTACAAACTGCATGGGCTAGAAAATAGGCTTTTACCAAGGTCCGTCGTCCTAGTTAGTAGAGAAATGCTAAATCCTACACTGGCAAATCCTACCCTCGGAGGCTAAAGCTTGGTGTGTCTAAAGAGACTACTGTGCACGGCGCAACATTATAGTGCTTTAGTGTTCCCTGCTCTGTCAACTCAGAGACTGGTTGGGCACAACTCCAGCACTCACATCCCTGCGCTTGTCTGAACAAACTAAGACTCCGGCTCCCTCTGTGCCTCTGCTCCCTACCAGGACTAAAAGCCTGTGTCCCTTTCCATGTTAAGTCAGACTGAATTAACTTAACTAATCTGAAAAGGTCTCATAAATGACTGCAGGATTTGAATGGCAAAGCAATGTTATTTCCCAGAACTTTTTTTCCCTTGCCATTATTCCCCCCCTCCATCCTTGAATCTCTTGTTCATGTGCCAAGCGTAGACAAATAGTTCCAGGGACGTGGCTTTGCCTAATGGATTTCGTGTTGTAACCTTTACAAATGATTCTGTTCATTGTTTTATTCAATGTTTTTCAGACTTCCGTCTTAAAGGTCAAAAGACTCTCTCTGAGATGGAGATAAATGAAAAGTCAACAAAGCAGTGAGGAAAGGATGGATGGAGGAAGAAAGATGGGAAAGAGGGAGGAGGGAGGGAAGAGAGGGGAGAGGAGGTGAGAGGAGTCGTGCAAGGCTGATAATGTGGAAGGCCAACACTTGCACAAAGAGAGTGAGGTAGTAAAAATAAGGATGCGACATGCTGAACAAGAAAGGAATAGGGGATAAGACAAGTGGGGAGAGTTTTTAGAGTAGTCGAGGGGACAAAGGCAGACAAAAAAAAGTCTAAGAGAAAAGGTAGGCATATTAATTATATATCAGCCCCTCAGGAAAGAGTCCGACAAAATCAGGAGGAACCCATTAATTTTGCCTCTATTTTTAATGATCACACACTCACAAACGCACATACACACGCAGACACACACACAGACACACAGACAAAAGGGAGAAACAAAACCCTTTTTGTTCCTAAAGAACATTGAGTATGTACAAAGTAGAAAAGACAGAGAAGGAGTTTTAATTCCCTTTGGATGACATGGAACAAAAACACAGACAACTGTTCTGCTCTTGGTTATGACAGTGATGGCATGATGGCATTGAAAAAGCTCAATGGAGAAATGGTACATCTCTCTGTTATGCTGCCTGTCCCACATCCTATCACATCTCCTTTAAAATCCCCACTCCTCTTCTTATCCCTCTCTCACTTACTCTCTGCATGTCCTGCCTCATGGGTCACATGCAAAAAATTAAGGACCATTTCTTTGTGATCAGTGTTGCCTGGTTGAACAGAGCTCCATGACAGCCATCAAAAGCTCATGGTCAGGAAAGCCCTGTCATGGCAGAGTTGTCTTACCCCTCCAGTGAGAAAGCACAGCTTGGCTGTGAAGGGCTACAGTCATGGAACGAGTCATCAGCTAGCTCACAACAAAATGATTTAGCCATCATCACTAATGGCCTTTCTCATCCAATTGAGCTATTACCAGAACAATAAGTGAAGTCAATGACATATTCAGTGGCACTGGACCTGGCTGAAAAAAGGGGAGGGAGGGATTCTTAGCCATGAAGGACAGCTGCTCAACAATGAATGATTACCCTCGAGGTTGATCACAGGGGCCATGACAGTCAGTAAAGAGGCCATTCTGTAGATAATGAGAGGGACTATGCACAAATGTGATGTCTGAAATGGCAGCCTTTCCCGTGCGCAAAACTATAAAAGTGGGCTCAAGCATGCAGCTCTGAGGCCATGAACAGCCACCCCCCTTAAGCAGGGATGTAGGCCATGCTTTGTGCCATTTTTGCTTCACACAGTGTAAACTATGTTGTGTTTACCATGCAGTTTAGGCTCTACATCTGCTGGGATGTGAACCTGCAATTTGCAGCATCTCAAATTAAACTAAAAGACTAAAAAACTATTCAGGTCCATCAGTAGGGTATCCACTTGAGGCATCGGTGGGGTGGTTCACTGATCTACTTACTACACTGCTACCAACTGCCTTACATTACACTAGGTGTGACATCACACATAACACTCAATGGCAAGTTCCCCTGTGAGGTTGTCTGTCTAGGATTGAGTATGGGGATGGATGTGGGTGTCTGGCAGAGTACACACAACAAACTAGGAACAGGCACAGACTCCCTAAAGCGGCCAATGACACCATAAATGTCACCAGATTACCTTATCACTAATGAGTGGAAATGAATCTCATCCACAGTGACAGAGACAGAGAGAGAGAGACAGAGAGAGAGAGAGAGAGAGAGAGACAGAGAGAGACAGAGAGAGAAAAAGGAGGCGTTTGAGAGAGAATTAAGGGCAAAGAGGAAGAAGACAAATGGATAGAAAAAAGGCCACATAAAAGAAAAGACACGACTGCAGGAAAAAACATACAGATGATGTGTGGGTAAAAGGAAATACACTGGAAAGATGGAGATAATGGATGTGGAAAGAGAAAAGGAAGGTGTGTACACTAGCCTGGGCACGCCCATACTTCCTTTAACGCTGCATTTCAATTTCGCCTTGAAAGTCAGTCTGGCCAAGCTGCCTGTCTACACCGTTTCTACATTAACAGAGAAACTGGGACCAATGAAAATCTAGCATTTCAAAAAGGTAATGACGCGGTAGTTCAGCGACCGGAAATCTACCTCAGTCACTGTCAACATGGCGAACGTGGAGCAATGGCAAGATTTAGTGCAGCTGTAGCTGCTGTTTTGGAAGAATTCAAAGGGAAGTTATCTCTGGAAATAGAGCAAAGGTTAGCCCTTCGCAATGCTACTGACCGGCTTCGGTAAAAGTTTGATTTATCAGTTAGCCCTGCTGGTAGCCAAGTCAATGGGGCTTTGCAAGAACCCTGTCGTTGTGGTCATGTCGCATACGTCAGAGGACAGAGGAGTGTGATTGGTTGAATCTTCGTCCAGTAGCAAACAGAGACATTTGAAAGAGGCGGGTTAAGCCCACCCTCTGAGAAATGGGTTTACAACACAGCTTGGCCAGACCAATGTTCGCAGAGCATTGATAAGTCACGTTAGCCAGGCTAGTGTACACATGACAGCAGGAAAAAATTGGGAGTGAAAAAGATATGTTGACTCACTACTTGAACTATGCATACCACGGCAAAACAGAACTGCATTTATGTTGTGGCAATAAAACCTACTGAACTGGAAAAGAAAATGTTAAAAAACAAAGGGACAATATCAGAGCATATTCATGAAGAGAGTGAGAGTGAATACAGAGAAGCAATTGGACAGAATGACAAGCAAACAGAGAAGCGGATGATGCTGTCTGCTAAAAAATGAGGAAGGGACAATGCTAATGCAAACTGTGTGAGAGTGTGTATGTGTGTGTGTTTGCGTGTGCACACACAGGATGAATGTCAGTGCAGTTGTGTCTAGTATTACTGGAGCCTCATAGACAGAAGCATTCTTCACATGCCACTAGCTGCAACATCATCTCTCTCTCAGTCTCTCTGTATCGCTCCTTTCTCCCTCCCTCTTGTTTGTGTTCCAGTCACCCAGAGTTCCTGCTGTTTTGATAAGCATTAAAGAGAAGCAAGGGACAACTGCCAGAGGCTTGATGGCTAAACTCTACTCACTCTCTACTTTTTAATAGACACACCTTTTCATGTCAGTGGGAAAGACATGAGCAAAAGTTCACCATCATCAAACTGAGAAATGAAACACTGACTTCCCTGGCATCTCAGTGGTCCTGAACTGCATTGGCCCTTTTTAAGCCATCATTGCTCTGGACAAGGACTGCAGCGCAGGTATGATCACACAGACAGCTCAGGGACTTTATCCCAGGCTGTAGCACACAGTGTACGCCAAGTGTCTGAGAATGAGGGTCACAATGTGTGAGTGAAAAAGGGGAAGGATGTCAAAAGACTTCATTTGTGTATGAGGGCATTTCTCTGCAGAAAACTGTGGCTGTGTCTTCTATGAATGGACAACTCCAACTAATCAGACCGAAATGTCCTGTTGTTCTGGAGTTTATGTCTGAAAATGGCTGAAGAGAGCAAAAGCAGCTTCCCTCTGTGCTGGGCCACCAGTCACACACACACTAAGAGGTCTGGCCACCGCTACAGACCCTCATTCTCACATTTGCGTGTATCTATGTATCAGTGTACAGACAAACAAAAGCACATATGCTAACTTGGCTTTTGGTCAGATAGAGAAGCTGCACACTCACAAACAATTCTGTCACCTCTTCACACAGACATCTTCTGCTCTAGCGCTCTCTCCTTCTCACACATATGCGCATATACATACCACAAAACACCTACACACACCTGGTAGTCCTTATGGAGAAATCAGTCATTTGTCACACACATGACTGCACTGGCAACAGGGAAATTCACTTACATCACCAGTCTGGTGAGCCAAATATCCACCAACTAATCATCACCAATACAATCACTCAAGTTATATGTTGGATGTGGAGAGTACTCATCATCGTGATGATCGTCACCGAATGACAAGTGCGACCCTCTCAGTCAGTAGTACTACCAGTATTAGTAATTTCCGTCACTGTGGCAATGCAGTTCAACGTCAGCACCTTGTGTTGTCTGATTTGTCATCAGTCCCTTGAGCATCCCAATCATTACTGGCCACATCACCATGCGTCTCACACAAACAAGAATCAGCACAGGCAGGGACCACCAAGGCTCCGGTTCTCTTCTTTTCCCACTAAACTACCTTACTTCCAACGTTCCTCAGTATCTCATGTGAAGACAGGTTATTTGTTGGTTTTCTTTTGAATGATTGTGTGTGTGTGTGCGCGTGTGTGTGCGCATGTGCGTGTACCTTCTAAAGTTGCATCCTGGTCAAACATCTAACATCATATACGCCTTATGCTTTAAAATATTAGCCCTGACAGTGAACAATACACCTTATCAGCTACTCACAACTAATTGAACTGACACAGGCTACATCGGCCACAATGACTCCAGTGACTTGCTCTTTCAGTTCAGTGTTTCTAGCTGAGCTAGATCTTTGCCCCTAACAGGGCATGGTAATCATAGCAAGGCTGACCCACAATTAGTCCACAGGCAGCAGCGCACACACAGGTCTGACTGCTGCAGGCTATGTGAAATCCACACAGCTTAATGGAATATACACCGCCTCAACAGGAGTCACACAGATTTCGCTTCCAGATGCAGATCACACAGCATGGGGGGATGACCTGGGATTATGGTATTACCGAGGTATTACAATGTACGGTATTACCTGGGATGAAAGTAGCCGACACAGAAGATTTGGCATACTCCTAGCAACATTATTTCAGGTGGCACAGGGGCAGTTTACATTGGCCAAGAGTAGCAGGCTCAGGTGACAAACCCTTTATATGAGTGCAGTGTCTGGTTTTCAGATATGTCATAACAAGAAAAATTCGCTCAGAAGATGCATGTTCTCAGATGGACAGGATAGTTATGTTCTCATTCAATTAATTACATTTAAAAAAATATATATACAAATGTTATACTGATGCCTGGACCTCACGAATAGCGTATATCAACTTCTTGTTATTTCTAACATTACAGAGCAAATTCTTCACTGCAGAAGTTTAAAATAGTTAAACCAAAGATGTTTAAAACTCTTTATTAACCGTGTCTGGTTTAACATTCCAGAATTTCCAGGCAGCCTCCTTGCAATTTCCACAGCCATCAAAAAAATATTTTTTATGTGTTATTAATACTGTTGTATTTGGAATTATATAGTTAAATGCGCAAACTTCTATAGTGCAGCCACATCAAGATATCCTCATCTATGGGGAGGCACTTAGCACTGTTAATGCTCTCTACTCTAGTCACCACTGGCCATTAAAAACGCCGGAGGTAGGGATTCATAAGGCGCCAGTGCTGTCCGGGACAGCAGGCAGGCCCGTATTAGCTGGGAGTGCCATGCACTCGCTCCACTGTCTGCTGCGCTCTGCCACTAAAATCGGAGGAGCAATTTACACCCGACCATTATAATACCTCAATAATAACTGTCTATAAATTTAATATAGTGATGGTGCTGATGCAGGCGGTTATACTGATTCAGTTGGGCCGTCGGGGAGGGAAGTGATAGGGGAGAGGTGGGGCCGGCGGTGGGGTGCGTGGGCCAGAGAAAGGGAGAACGTGAGGTGGCTTTGGACTAATGTGAAGCAGCAGGACAAAGATGAAGTTGACCAGTGGGGGTGTGAACATGACCCACAAACGTGCTGGGGTGCTATCTGGCTCATTTGGGTAACACCAAAGTGCAAGAGGAGGAAGAGGAGGATGAGGAAGAGGAGGAGAATGAGGATGAAGGCTTGAGAACATACTGTCTGGGAGAAAAAGAACATGATAAAGCTAAAAACACTGCCATTCAAAACTCTGGCTGTTGTGGACTTAGATGATGTCAAAGTGGCAATCTGTTGGTGGATATGTGAAGAGAATGCCGCTATATTCATGAACACACTTGCCAAAAGGTCGCATTCTGTTCTGCTGAAATTGAAAATGCAAAGACACAGGCACCAAACATGTCGCTTCGCTGGGCTGAGAAATCCAAACGGAAGCTAAAAATCGCCTCCATAAAAAAAACTTTCTAGCCAAGGGGGCTTTATGCTTGGTACAGAGAAGGAGTGGCTTTTTCATCAATATGATTAATGCCCAGTTCATCAGCATTCATTGCCCTGTTTGTTTGCTCATTTTGTTTCTTTCTCTCTAACTCTCCTGAATCGTCTCCCACTCATGCAATCCCTGCCTTGCTCTCTTTCTCATCTGTCGTTCCAGGCCATAATTAAAGCACTCATTTGCCACACAGATTCATTTTTAATGCTCCGAGTCCTTTACAATCACAAATAACTTCCCTGGACATAGTCCCAAGAAGCCCTCTACCTAAAGTGCACTTTTATTTAATGCTTGAGTTCACAGTTCAATTCACTTAATATGAACTCCCCAAGCCCAGGCATCATCCAACTAGAACCAAAATATTTGCAAAGATGTAATAAATGTGACAACAACTGGGGAAGGGGTCAGGGGAATAAGGAACACAGAGAGATGTTAAAATGTTTCTGGCTTTGGAAAGTCATGTCCATCCAAAACTCATTCATGTGTGTGAAGTAGAACCAGAGTGTCTCTGAGCTTCAGAGGGGGAACTGAGGTTTGCACTGGGGTAATACTGGGTTAGTCTAGTGATAGCACACACATACAAGCACGCACACACACACACACACACACACACACACAAACACAAACACACACAAAGTGGTTCCACTTGCAAACATAAGACACAGACCATGGCCACACACTTTAAGTATGTTTAAGATTGTCACGTATCTACAAGCATAAAAATTGTTGAATGCGCAGAACAGCAAACAACTCAGTTTGAGTATCCTTGCATAGGTAATAATGACCTTGACCATACATTGACATATTCTAGGGAAAGGCATTCCATATATGCTTGATAGTTATGCAGTTATTTACAGACAAATTCAACAGGGAGAATAACAGGTGCCCATATGCATATGTACACAATCAACCACCCAAGCACCCACGCACATGTTCTACTACTTGCTGTAAAAGTCAGTATATTAATTCTACAGCTAATCTACCTTACAGGCCTATGGGAAATACCTTGCCCAGATGTGGTCTATCATGATCTACAGGTTAACATATTTTGCAACACTTGTCCACATCAGTTGTATATCTAAAAGACATAAATTCACCATACTAGATCGATCTCTGTTTCCAGCCAAGATCCCAATGTAAATAAACTACAATTTATTTTTCTTTTTTTATACCTTAAAAAACAATTTCTTGTGTGCTGGCAGGTCACCTAATTTCCATGTTGTACTCCATACAATTTTTGCTGTCCTCAAAGTAATCTATGGAACACTTAGCAACTGTGCGCTTCTCGGATGTGCAAAGGAACAGATAGCAGGGATTTTGCAGTTGACAAATAACTTCAATTGAGTGGTTCTGGAGTTAGTCATTTTTTAGGTTATTAGAAAGCAAGTGTGGGGCCTTGAGCCAAAATAAGAGCTTTAAAATAGATTTAAAAATACAGGAGCCAAGGACAGTGTAACAAATGCTCTTAAATTTTTGGAATGTTTGAACTCAAAGGGAGGCAAAGTGCTCAGATCCTGTAATAGGCTGGTGTAGTCCTCAGACAACATCAACCTGTGCACTGCAGCATGACTGGGGCATATGTTCAATATGTGTCACTCCTTCTTCTACAACTATCAGTTTGTTCGTTCTTAACACCCGAGAACACGACAGAATTTTTCTGACGCCACAGAGGTTGGACAGGTTGAGTCTTAAGCTCCTACAGCAGTTGTGCATCTGTGTTTGACCATATATTATTAGTAAATGCCAGTACAACTATCAATAATTCAGACACAGTGCCACGACAAAAACGACTTTAAACTTTGAAATAGGTTTTGCCCTGGACTTTGGATGACAGAGAAAGTGAGAGAAGAGCGAGAGAGAGAGATTGAGAGACAGGGAGAAAGAGAGAAATGCAGAACTGGCTCTTTCAGTCTGACAGGACAAATTTCATGCAAATACAGCGTTTAGAAAATCAAGGTAATTTTTTTCTTCCTCCCTCATTCAGTGCTTCCATTTCTTTCTCTCTCTCTCCATTTTTTTTAATTTCACAGTTGGATGCACAAAAATAAATGATGACCAGGAAACCTATCTCGGCAACATGCTGTATTTTGAGGGACTATTTTTGGTGTTGAGGCCTTTAGCTAAGAATAATATTTGTTGGCCTGTAAATAAGAGTGGGGAGATAAGAACTAAGGCTGGCTGCCCACCGTGTCTCACATGAAATAATGGCTTATCCCCTTACCCCCATGTGTGGAGCTGAAGAAATCCACCAGACAAATTCCTCAGCATTAATCTCAGTTATATAAACAGAAACTCTTTTCCTCTCCTGCTCACACCCTAACACAGACAAGCACACAGCCCGACTCACACAATACACACACATTCACAGATGCACACAGGGCATAATAACATCACAAAGATTCAAAAATATATTGCTAGTATTTGTCTTTACAAAACCATTATGCTTTTTCAATACGCCATTATTGTATGTTAGTATTCTAAAATGGGTTTGTGGGTAGCTAGTAATATATAAAAGCTCTGCTAAAATGCACAAACACACACCACAGGGGTCTAGAAGACAAAAAGACCTGGGCCTAACTCGCCACTGGAAGTGTTGACAGAGTTTTGGCCTGTCTCCCACCCCAACACAAAAGCACTTAGCTGCGTGGCGGAGATGCAGGCGGGGAGCATTGTGCACAGTGGGCTGCCTCCGCACAGATATTAAAGCGCCTTGAGCTCTGGGGAAATGGCGGCATTGTTAGCGGTTTGTTTATGTCTTAAAGATCAATGTTCATAGCTGAATTATTCATAAAGGTGCCTGGCGTCAGTACAGACCAGGGGGCGGAGAGAGAGAAATGGATCATGGACCTGCACAGACAGACAAACAGAGGCCGAAAGACAGTGCTCATACAAGTAGCCTTTAAAGGGGAGAGGAGCAGACAGCCGAAACATAAATAAATACAAGGAGCTCAACACGGGAACACTAAGTAATCTCAACACACATACAGACGCAGAATGACACAGACAAATATACACAGATCTAAATGAGCATGCGTGCAAATACACACACACACACCGAACATTCTCTGTCTACCCCCGAAACATCCCAGTGCAAACACACCACCACATCTCTTTAACAATTCATGGGGCATTAGCCATTCAGCATCAGCCATTCTGGACCCATCTTAATTGTCATTCTTGGATGTACCCTGTGCTGTTTGCCACAATCCTTCCACATGAGCCATTGTAGGTGCCTGATGGGACACCCCACATACATGCTGCGGATGCAAGCGATAGAGACAAGTGTTTTTCCAAGAGGCCCAGTGTCGTCAGGGAGGTCTGAGGTGGGGGTTGGGTACTTCGGATCCTGAGCACACTCAGGCTAACTCCAAATTAGCAGTGGCCCCTGCTGACTTGGTCTGCATATCAAGCACTACCCACTGACATTCACTGAATGATTCATTAAAGCTAATTAGATTGGCTGACGGGAGGGGAGGGGACTGTGGCTGATTATTCCCCCCTTGCAAAACAAAAAAAAAAACCTCAAAAGGTTTTGTACTTTGGTCATCCCAGCAGCAGAGGGGGTTAGTGAGAAAGCATTGTGGCCCTTGCTGTGGGCCTAATACAGGTCTCAAGTGCTGCTGTGTCCTGGAGCTGACCCCATCTGGACTTGTGAAGTCTGCCTCATGCCACACTCCTCTGGACAGCCATAAAGCTGGTCCTTTTACCCCAACAACCTCACAAAGTCCCAGCTGCACTCATCATGCCTCTCTATCTAGATGTTTTTTTCCTGACAGCCATCGCCCTCTCTTTATCTCCTCTCTGTCTCTCTCTCACACACAGATACTGTACACGTGCACAGCTGCACACACGCACATTAATGTGCAGCAGTTGGGTGGACAGCCATAAAGGCTGCTATAAAGTGCTGGTCCAGGTGAAGAAAGCTGGTCTTTATTTTGAATTCACTGACAGGTCCCTGAGCTGAAGACTGGAGCCAGCAGATGGCCCGGACTCCAGATGCCCCACATTAACACTAAAACTGTCCATCAGGCACAGCAGGGTCAAAATACACACTCTTGCATGCACACACACAGATGCACACAGAAGCACAGACGCACACATACACACACACCGACACACAGACACACAGACACACAGACACACAGACACACACACACACAGACACACACACACACAGACACACACACACACACACACACACACACACACACACACACACACACACACACACACACACACGAAGGGCACAGAAAGGTCTTCTCAGTAAAGTAAATTATTGTTCATTCAATTACTTTCTTCTTGTAACTATATGAATACTATGGGAACTTTTCAAATACGTTCTGTAATATTTTTGGAAAATGTGTGTTATCTTACCATCGCCTATTCCCCAAGAGTGTCAAATGTGCAATGTAATTTTTGAGTGTATAAAGGGCCAACATTAAAATCAGTGCCAAATGGTTTACAAGGACACTACTTTCAAAGCTTTGGCCAATAGTAAATATGTCAACAAAAATACTGGGCTACTTAAAAGGGCAAGGAGGATGTAGATCACACCAATGTGTTTATTTCTGGCATCTTCAGAGCTGTAAGCCTTTAGCCATGAGTTCCCTGCAGAACACGGTGTCCTCACTTACTCCCATCAGTTTGCGTTAATTAAAAGAAAAATGATCTAACGCTACCACATGACTTCATTAAAATAAGGAAAAAAAATAAAACATCTAGTCTTAGGGGATTACATACTCAAATCCTCTTTTCCACTTATTCCTTTAATGTATTAACTAAAAGACTATAATTCTATTAAGCAGGTTGTTTTCTTGACCCGACTTATTAACTTCTGATCTTGACTGTGATTGGAGGGAGCATGCCCAGCCTTTTCCCCAAAGCCGTCTGCATGACAAACAACTATTATCTGTGCTTTTGTTTTCTCTCCTTTGAAGTTCTTTTAGGATGCATACCACATGAAAACATAGGGGCACTCAAGTACATGTACTATACTCTATGCGGTGAGACAAGCAGAGAGAGCTGGTGAGAGGAGATGATAACAAACAGACACTGGGGGACTCACTTATTTCATGTATGGACCAAAGATGTGGTAAATCAAAAGGATGGAAAGAAAACAGAGAGATAGAGAGAGTGCGTCACAACGCTGAAGAAGTGCAGTTCACTCACTACTTGTCCATTCTGTGGGTTCTTGTGGGCGTATGGAGGGCCACGGATATGGTTCCACATCTGACCTGAGGTCATGGCAAACACAACACACTAAAGAGGAACAAAGAGTGAGAGGAGAGAGGAAGATAGCATCAGAAACAATACCGAATGATAGTGTGGCAAAGAGGTGGCCAAACTCAATATTGTTATGCATAAAATATAAGACCACAACTAGTATAGCGTTAGCTAGATGGACACTACATTGTTGAACTAGTTCACAGGCATTACACATTACACATACTCCCTAAATCATGCAAATGCATTGGAAACAGGCCTTTTCCCCACCATGTGACCTAAACTACCATTTTTAATGATATTACATGCAAGTAATTTCCAAATATTGTCTACTAGGTGACTGTACATAATGTGCCTAAAGCTCCTAAGCTCCTTTTAGTATCACACATCAAAAAGACCTTTGCCAAAACAGAATGATAATAATCTATTTTTTATAATTTTTTAAATTAAATTACTATCATCATTATTATCATTCTTAGTATTATTATTATTATAATTATCATAATTATTATCGTTATTATTATCATCATCATCATTATTATTATTGTTATTATTATTATTATTGTTATTATTTATTGACCCTGATTTGTGTGAAAGTCATACCAAGGCAGCCATGGCCCAGCCGGTCTTGTTGTAGATAAACTCCAGGTTGTTCCTGCGCAGATAGAGCAGACCTCCCACCAGAGACACCAGCAGAGCTAAAGCAATGGTGCCCGAGTAGTTAGGGGGACGGAACACTCGGATCTGGAAAAGATGAAGGAAAATAGGCAGGAGAAGAAAAAAATGAGAGAGGAAGAGACAAGGGAGGCACACACTAAAACAGCTATCGCAACACTTGCTGAAGGTGCAGTGGTCGACAGTCAGAAGGCAAATGCCAAACAATTTCTAGGAAATGCCAAATGGTCTCTTTCAAATGTCATACATGAGATGATAAATATGACAATAACATAAAATGATGTAAACACACAAGCTAATCTGCATAATTCTGTAAGGCTTGGGAAAAAGCAGCACTATTCTAAAAGGTGTAAACAATGACAAAAATATCCATCAGACAGGAAAATACACATAAAATGCTTCAACAATAAAAATATCTATTTAAATAATGTGATTTTCTCCATATATGTGTGCCATATGGCAATGTTTGTACATTAATTGTTTTAACAAATGAGTGAATGCAAAGTGCATACACAAAAAACATGTGCAGCTGTGTGTATGACTGTCTGTGTCTCTCTTTGTGCGAGTTCATGTGCGAGCACGTCTGTGTGATGGTTTCCACGTGACTCTAAGAGCCAGCACTAGTTGAGAGTGGCTGTGCCGGCTGGATGTGGGGCTCCCACACTCGGGGACTATTTACGAGCGCTGAGTGGCGAGGCCCCGCCGGCCATAAAGATGTTTTGTGCCTTTGGCTGAAGGTCGTAATGTTGCCTCAGAGACACACCGCCAACATCGCTGGCCTTCCTCTTTCCCAATGCTATTGGATTAACCCCGATAAAGAAGAGGGGGTGGGGGGGCCGCCATCCTATAATTCAAGTGCAGTTCGGCACCAGGCAAAGAACGTGATGGCAACATGCCACCCAATGTCAAGGCCTGTTTTATTCTCAGTATGTGGAGCAGCATCACAAGAATTAATGGCTGGTGTGGCCAGTGGTATTATTGTAATGGAAAAATCGGACTGCTGTTTTGAATTAAGTTGTAGCGATGCCTACCTTTTAGGCTCTGTGCCCTGGTCAAAGGGCCCGATAAGAGGGGGAAAGGACAATGGGCCTGATATAGATGGTTCTAGTGCTCTCTTAGGGGATAGCTAATGCTCCCGCTGTGCTTTGGTGTTTGACTGCATAAAGGCAGCCGCATGGGCAAAGTGCTTTGTTCCACTCACCGCTCGAGTGACTTGGGAGAGTCGGGCCAAGATGAATCATGGCTAATGAGATTACCTCGGCCACGGCTGGCCTCAGAGACCATGGCCCCTGTGACAGATGATCATCTGACAGTTTATCAGAGGTGCTGGTCATGAACTGGTCTCAGGGCCAC
>CM059265.1:9094577-9132077 GCA_030347295.1 Setipinna tenuifilis
CTCCTGAGCTTCGAGGCACCAATTTACATGATGACACATGTTAAACTTTAATGCCACATTTCTTATTTATCCTGTGCATAAATAATAAGCATGGAGTGTGTGTGTGTGTGTGTGTGTGTGTGTGTGTGTGGGGGGGGGGTGCATGGCTTGCCTGAAGACAGGCAAACAAACGTGACTTGGGTTGTTATATCACCAATGTCAACTTTACACAGCACAATTCCCTCACAACGAAACTGTCAGCTGCTCAGACAATTAGCAGTGTGTCAACATTACGGGGGCTAAATGCTACAGCTGGCAGAGATAGCAAAAGTGAGGCCACAGAGAGTGACGACACGGTGATTAGCAGTCTATCGCAGTAGCCTTCAACACTTCCAATGCTTCCTTGGTGGGTCATGACACTAAATTTATCTCCCACTCGGTGACTAACGACGCAATGGTGTCGTTTATGTAAATGGTCTGTCCCAATTGAGGAGAAAGAGTGGTACGTGACAGCAACTAATGCATCTCAGCGTGACATCTCCTTTACAGACAGAATAAGTCAGTCAGTGAGACAAAGATTAATGCATTTTAAAATAAAGAGATACATAAATAAATGATATACATATTGGAGATGGCCACTGGACAGGTATAAAAAATAAATAAATAGATTACATGAAATAAATAAATATTTGATTTGAGCAGACACCAGATGATTAAAAATGCATTATGGGTCATGTGGAACGCCTGGGATGACTGGGCATTTAAAGGTCACTCCGGATTAAATTAAGTTCCTCTATTTCTGTAATATACATGATTATTCCCGCCACACCATCTTTATTCAATGAAGTCAAGGCCGAGCGGACTCAACGAGGCCTCCTTAAGTGCCATATTCTCAGTGGGTCAAGGGATATCGCCATGCTGAACACGCCGCACCCATTCAATAGGCCCTTCAACACTTTGCCCTTTCTTTAAATGACTTTGGGGCCGGAACTACTTAGGGACGACTAAAGAGGGAGAGTGAAGGGCTCCTGAGAGATTGGTGGGCTACTGAAATCCTACCCTGGAGGTCTACTTTATTCTGCCTTAGCCAGATCAGATTGAGCACCTGAGCACCGTCAAAGTCTGGCACATGCAAGGCTGTGCTGAGACCCACTGCAATTTAAAAGGTTATGTCTACGAAAAACCCATATGTAGTCAGTGGTCCTTTGTGAGGTGAAAATTACAGATTTTTCTAGAGGAGTTGGTTTTAGGGGCTCTTGTGCCCATACAGAAGAGAGCAGGCTTCACAGCTCTACCCTAAGAAGTTTGTCACACCCTTGATGTATCCTTTGTCGCAGTCTCATCTGTGACTATTTTTGCAGTGGAGCATCTGCCAGCGAAAAGTGCCAAGGGTGTATTGTCTCGGTAGTAAGAAACTGTGTTGCCACGGTCTCAGGAGGCCCTGGAGCTTTCATCTCTGTCGAGAGGCATCAGCTCAAGCTCACAGGGGGTGTGGGATCTGCTCAGCCTCCTGGAGATGCACTGCCTCTGGGCAAGAGGGGGAACAGAACAGCGTGGGAGGTGGGACCTGTGTTTACATGCAAGTGAAGGAATATGGAGAGGTTATAGCAAAGCACAGGCGGAGGTGAAATGGGACACTAAAAGGCAGAATGCTTTCTTTGGGCTGCCCTTATAGAGATGTCCACGTCATTCAAGAACATTCTGTTTTTAAAGACATCTTAAGGGGAACTAATCCGCGTTTTGTTCTGTCCTGGCATGACTTGGAGTTGTGACTGACTTACTTTTATCCCTCTTTTAAATGTCTTGTGCTGGGATTGTTCACCATCATTGTGAGAGCATATGGCTAAGAAACAGTGCTATCAGCAAGGGGTGTCTGAGGATGTTGGATACGTGTGGATAGTGTGTGGAATATAGTGCAAAATGGTTCACTGAATTGTCTAGATGAGTGACACAGCACAGCGGGATGTTGAACTGTGTTTCCGCAGTCTTGAGATGTCAGTTTGAGAAAAAATGAGTCGGCATGGCTGTGTATCAATGTGGCCTGGGTGTTGGCTTGCGCAGAGGAAAGGTGTGGTGTTAGGTTACCTGCACACAGAGCACTGCCTCTGGGGCTGCAGTGCGGTGAACATTACAATGACGGAATAGTTCCGGGGCGGCGCCTTCACGAAGCGGCGGAACTTGTCTCCATTCATGCGGATAACGGAACGTCGAGAGCTCCACTCCATCATCTGATCAACCTTCTCCGCCAGCATATTCTGCGCACCAGGAAAGGAACAAGCAAGGGTCAGAAGGGGCAGAAAAAGGGGAGAGATGATCGAGAAGGGGAACGTAAAGACAGACAGGAAAAAAGAAGACAAGGAACCAAAGTTTTAGTGAGAATTTTCAAAAGTACACTATGGCAAGGTCAAACAAACAAAAGGAAATATAAGAATCTAAAAAAAAAACATATCTATATTAGTTCTATAACAAGATACCAAAACAAACCCCTGTGGCATTGTAGCACCAAGTGATTAATGGGGTCTCTGATAAATGGTTTACAATTGGGTTTAAATGTGCTTCTAAGTAGTAATTGTAGACATTTAACAGCTGTGACGACTCGGTTCTGTTAGAGGGGTTTTCTGTTGATTAAACGCAAAGTTGCTCAATGTAAAGGTCAACACACAGATTGGTTGAAGCACACAGGGAAAACAATAAACATGGAACAACTAAGTCGCTGTAGGGAAGGAGTGGATAGATTTTTAGCAGAAGGGAACACATCAGCTTATTTGCTAGTTATAGAGTTTTTTATATACAAAATTACATCTGCTCTTGAATTCGTGCACTGTAGGGACAGTCAGACCCAGACCTTACCAGATGCACCCATGTAGAAAGAGACACCCACAAGACAAAAAACAAGCACACAATAAAAAAACATTTTGATAAGGCTAAGAGCTAGCATTCAGCCATGACCTCAATTTTCCTGGAACAGAGGAAGGGAACTGTCAGAATCAAGAAAGACACATGGAGACCTGCCCTCAATGACGAATCATGTGTCTGGTCTGTCTACAGAAGTGTGTGTGCTACTGACGAGAGATACCAGCTGGGTCCTCGTAGTGACAAAAAAGGGTCAGCTCACAAGAGGAAAAAAAAATAAAAAGCAGCACTTGTGTGCCCATTGTGTTCATGGGCCCGAAGAGGTAAAGGTTACGGCTCATTTTCTCCAATTACTTTCTACAGATGTAAAGTGATCAAAAAAAAGGGGAAAACAAGGGTCCTGACATTCTGTGCTTACTGTGTTTACTTACATAAGCCAGCCTGTGACAGTACAATGCCTCCCAGCTTCACTGCAGCAAGCCTTGGGCTTTAACCAACATAAATGGCCGTACTGTGCCGCTCAATGAAGCCTAAAACAACTTCTTTCTTTGCAGGGGCTGGGTGTGCATGTGGATGTGTTGTGGAGGGGTAAAAGGCTGTGCATTAGAGGAAAGTGTGTCAGCATGAGAAGGGTAAAAATGCATGAATGGCATAAAGGACATTAAAGTTTAGCATGGTCAAGTGTGTGTGTGTGTGTGTACAGGTGATTGCATCAGTGATCAGTCATGAGAATGGAAGGGTAGGAGAAAAAAGGCGAAAGTGTGTGCTTCCATGTGTGTGCCTTCTGTTTGACATGGCTGACATAGAAAGGTGAGGTAAAAATAAGAGAGAGAGAGGGCGAGAGAGAGACAATGAGAGACAAAGAGCAAGAGAGAGAGAGAGAAAGGAGAGAGAGAAAGGAGAGAAAGATAGGCATGAGCGAAGCAGGAAAACGCGCCAGACCTCTGTTTTAAGCCCCACGTGGCCTGCAATGTCACGGCCCATCTCTGGCACCTTCAATTAAAGTATCCCAAGTAACAGCAGATTACTTGGGATGCTGTTTTCCTTTTATCCCCTCAAGCTCCTGTTTGTCCTCTCACCCCCCCCTTCCGTCTTCAGTAGCAGACGTCTGCTGTCATCAGCCATCATCACCCTTTTATATATTTAATTTACCCTCCACCCTGGCACTCTATAAAGGCTCCACAAAGAGACGGCACTGGCGGTGGATTTTCATTTGCGGGCTGCACAGACAGCTCTGCCATGTTGAATTATTTACCTCCTCGAGTTTGTCAGAGTACGCTTGGACTAAAAGTAGAGGACCTCCTCCGTTCTGTCAAAAGCTCCGAAATGAAGCATCATTATACTTTCCATCTGCACAACGTCACTGGATTAGAGCCGAGCAGGGACTCCAACGCATTTCAATTTCCTGATCAGCCCATTAGCTGGGAGCTGCAAACGTGTGGCTATATGGTGCGGCTGCTGCTTGACAGACATGAAGATTCATGTACTTGCTTGTATTTCTTTTTATATGTCAGTGCTTGTATGCTCATAAACAGCACATGTACAGGAAGATAAGGGAAGAAAGCTGCACCATACGAGACAGAGTTGCAGCACAAAAGAGAGTGCTGTATCTTAAGGCAGTCATACATGGTGTTGTGGCAGCACCATTCTTGTACCCACACATTCCGCCCTCAGAACACCGGCCCCTTCTGTGCTCCCTCTGGTATGCCCCAGCTATTAGTCCCCGGTCTCTTTTGTGAGGTTGTCAGTCTTGCGTCGGGGGAAAAAAGGGAATAGGTTTTCACCCACCACCTCCAAACAGCAAAGCTGTCAGTTTGCCTGCCAATCAAACGGCCGTTAATGATGCACTGGGTGCAGCACGAGAAGCCAGCCAAGCGAGCACGGAAGCGCTTGAGAAGCTACAAACAAGAACCAAACATAGACGTTTTCTCCCCTCACAACCCCTCCCATACACCTCCACCACTCTCCTCTCTTCTCTCCATCTTGTTTCTTCACTCTCTTTTCCTCTAAAAAGATGTACCTTTCAATTTGCAGTGAAGGAGAACCAGGGCAAGATGGCATCTCTCAAAATAAAGCAAGAAAAAAAACCTTGTAGGCCAAAGTTCTGCAAGACCACTGAGGACATTTGGAGACAAACAGTCCACCAAGGTGTTGGGATGCCTAAAAAAAGACAGCACAATGTCAACGGATGTGTTGCAATGTCCGGGCATAAAACCTCACCCCTGTCTTTGATTTATCCACATGTCCTCCCCCTCCCCCCACCCAGAATCATTTCCACCAGGTGGTTTACTCAGGCTACGTGACGGATGCTGTGGACAGGTTGTTCCCTGATGAGCCTCCACTAAAGGAGACAAAGCACATCCCCCACCCCCTCTTCCGCTGAAGAGATGCCATCGTGTCACTGTGCTGCTGTTTCTGACTGAGCTTGAGTGATTCACCAAGGGGGCTTGCCAGAGACTGGGGCACAAATGATATGGCCAAGGTGCCTTCATGACGAACCTCCAGTCTAGCCTGAGTGTTGCCTGCACGAGTCTCACGAACCTGGAAATGGTGGAATGGTGGCATAAAACTAACATTTGAGCAGGTTTTATGTTTGTTTGTTTATTAAAATGGCCTACTGCAACAAATATGAAAGGAGAGCATGAGATGAGAGAGAGAGAGAGAGAGAGAGAGAGAGAGAGAGAGAGAGAGAGAGAGACCGAGAGATAGAGAGAGACCGAGAGAGAGAGAGAGAGAGTTTTGCTGTCTAGGCTTGTAATAAAGCAACTGCTGCAAATGTCTATGATACGATAATCCATTTTTTATTTTACTTTTTTTATAATTAAATGAAATGTTTTTTTTATCCACCATAGGGCACAGCCATAATTTACCACACAACTAAACATTACTTGACACTTATCAAACTACACTCAAAATGGCACAAGGAACAATAGTGAAAGTGAGTGCGTTCACATGGACAAGTCGAAACCGATTGGAACTGGTTTGGGATCGTACCGGCTTCATGTGAACGGGGATACGACTGGTTTGGAATTGGTTTTCGTAAACCAATTGCGACGCCAGGCCTGGGCTGTTTCCAAACCACTTCGACTGCCATGTGTATGGGGATCGGATTGGTTTCGGGTATTGCGCATGTATCAACGAAATAAAAAACGCAGTTTGTTCCTTCATATGGACTTTCTAACACAGCAGAATGCACAACACGTACGCGAATGCGTCAAACTCCTGGAACATCATCTTTGTATGCCGCCAGAAAGTTTGTTTATTGTCTTTATTTAGTAGGAACAGTGCAGAGCCCATAAAAGATGTGCCAGAGTATTACGTTTTTGTTTAGACCACCTTATTGTTTAAGTGGGTAATAATATCAGGTGAAAGGAGGAGGCTATGTAAATACATTTGCACTGACTGACTTGTAAGATTTTCTTTAGCCACTGTTTTGCGATGTGGAATAACCGGAATGAGAGGTGAAAAGTTCAGTCTCCTCTACGTGTCGCCTGTATGCACTGTAGGCATATGTGTGCAGTGCTGTAGTTTGCTGTTGCGTATCTTACCTACGTAGCAGCTTTGTTGTGGGCAAATGTTTACTCGTGTTATGTCCATTATTGTAGTTATGTCGTTAGTCACGTTATGTCCAACATAGCAGCTAGCGTTGTAAATCTTATCAGCCTGGGTCAGCACGGTTTGGCCGATATCTTTGGCATTTCTAGCCAAAACAACACGAAACTTGGCACTGCACACACTGGTAACATTATGATGACGCCCTCCAAATTTGAGATCAAGCGGATGAGTGGTTCAAGAGTTATGCGTGAAACAGACGTTCCTTGCATTAAAAGATAATAATAGAAAGATAGAAGTTGACAACAGCGCCCCCCACCTAGCGTAGCGGAAAGGGCCAGGTCTCTGACCGAATCCGCTTAGACGAACTGCATGTGAACAAGGACTTGGGGACAGACCACCCGTTGGGAAGCAACACCCAAACCAATCCCAAACCAAACCAATCCCACCATGTGAACGCACTCATTATGAATAATTGAGCATGGAGTTACCTTGTCTGGATTTTGTGGAATATCTCTGGTATAATATAAAATTAAGTGGTTTTGGTTTAAATTGCTACTATATAACACAATCTCTACTAATTTAGCCAACATTACATCACATTATTTTAAGGCTTGAGACAGATACTAACTAACATCTATCTAGCATTTGTCATATTACCTTTGTGCCATACTGTATCAAGCAGGGTAGCTTAGACATTATCTTAACAGACTGCTCAACAGACAAAAAATGTGAAATCACACGCACACACGCACACGCGCGCACACACACACACACACACACACACACACACACACACACAAACGTAAAACTAAGATCTTCTGTTTGTCCTTGAGCACCTTCCACACAGACCAACAGCATCTATTTTTTTTACAATATCTCAGATAAGTTTTGAGAAACGTTGCATTAAGGCTGAACATGACTCCTACAGCTGTTTGTTTGCCCACTTACTGTGGAGCCGGTAGGCTATGTCTTTATCCCCTGGAGCTTATATAAGTCTAAGGGACATGGAAGAAAAGTTGATCATCATTCAGCAGAAGCATGGAGGGATTTCACTTTAGATGCACCTCACCTCTGCAAAATGTGTCTCGAGGTGCTCCGAGACACAGACAACCCCGCCATTAAAAAGTAAACAGCAAGACCAACTCGCACTAAGTGGCTGTAGACCATGAAGATGGCTAAAATGCAAAATGACATCTCCCCTAGATTAGAAAATTAAAAACAGAAAGTGACTGCACTGAGTCTGTGGTAGTGTGCTTAGTGGTGGTGGTGGTGCTGGTGGGGGATTGCTACGGACTGATGATTGTGGTCTATTTGCTGCCATTTCTTTGACAATTCTCAATTAATGTGCCAGCCTTCGGTAATGCTGCACCCCCTCCCAGGGTCAAGCTGAGGAATCAGGCTCTACACAGCAGAGAGTAATACCTCCTCCTTCAAGTCCTCTCATCATCTACACTGTCATAGTCATTTGTCTCATTATTTGTTCATTAACCATGCTTAGGTTTTGGCGTTCCTTTCACAGTTATTTATCACAAAGTATTTCACAAAATCAGTGCATCTGTTCACAGCACCAGCTTTCCATAAACCATGCAAACCAGTCTGGATGAATGTATGCAACCAAACTATACTGTGGCTCTGCATTAAATAAAACATTTTTTCAGTGAAAACAAAGGACCTGTGTGAGAAGAGCCTTGACAAAATCTGTCCAACTTATATATTGTTATTCCATGACTTCAGCCCCAGCCCCAAAATGAATTACAGGATGTTTACCCGTTTGCAAAGAAGCTTCTTACTGTGACTGACCCAGAGAATATAGACCTAGAGAAACCCCACAACAAGCTGATAGCAGTAACATCGGAAGACAACATAGCCTTTCAGCACTTGATAGTCATCCAGGATTGGCACACACCATATTGTAGCGCTATGAGGCAATTTAGCAATATTCTGAGCTGTTCAAATCATGCCACTTGCAAATGGTTCTATTGAGACCAATCCGACAGATCAGAATAAGTTGGATTATGATGATGAACAGTAGTCAAAACTGCAAGTCATCACTGAGGAGGATCAGGCCGACTTTGTACGCATATCTGTCACTAAGTACCTCAAACCATACATCACACTTGCTACAATGATGATTTCTGTTTCGTACCCTGCCTCAAACTCCCAATCCCAATCTTCCTCTCACTGCCCTGACTTGCTGAGAGGCCACTTGCAGGGCTGGGACATCTGCAGACACACTCTGCCATCACATGGGGACCAGCCAACTCGCATTAATCTTCTCTCACATTTGCATTACTTAAATGGCAACTGTGGCACATTTTACCCACATTCCCTTATTGTGAACACATTTCAGGGGGAATATGACGGGCACGCCATGCTCTATTACAGTCATGTAATAATATATGCATACATCAAAAATACAGACAAACTTGCTTGCATTAAAGATGTCCTGAAATATGCAGTTGTGCATTCTTGGAATAATGTGAGGAATGTCTAAAAGTTAATGAAACATATTGAATAAATCTAAGAGACCCTCATGTAGTGCATTAAAGCTGCAGTGTGTAACTTTTTAGTTGTTCTTTGTCAAAATCTATGTTGCTTGTTCACTTTTACATTTGAATTTTACATTTATATTTGTTCATTTTCAAAATGTTGAAAAAAAAACCATTATGTTCAAAATGTTTTTTTCATTGCACGATCATCTTCCCTACAAATGCAAAGCACAGTAACTACGTGAACATTGAAACCGAGAACATTTTTTAAAAAATTGTCTTTTTGCTTTGCACGTTAGTCTAGGCCATGGTGGCATACGATTAGACAGCAAGCTCAAGCTAGGTTAACTAACTGGCTCTACAATGTTTGCGATATAACTGAGTAGATTTACTTGCTCTTGCCTGCAATAAGCAACAGTACCAGACACATTATTTGTTTTTGTTTTTTTTGCTTCGTCTAGGCTACTTTACAGCATGATCTGAAGTGGTGAATGACATCTTGGCTTTTTGAAGCGTGAAGGCAACCGTAGCTGTAATACGCACTCTGAACTGTGTGGAGCGAGAGAGTCAGCTAGATGGGAGAAATTCTACACATTGGACCTTTAAGTAATGTTATAGATATTACATGTTTTTGTGTTATGTGACAGTAAGGAACAAGGCATGTATGTGACAACAACACAAGTGCTTTAAAATGGTACATTACACACAATATGTGAACACAATACAGGAACAAGGTAATATAAACCATAAATGTGATTGATCTTTTATTAGTGGGACTTCTTCCTGAGATCACTATAAGTGACTTTGGAAAGTCAAAATGACATCTTTGACTGAATTCGAAGGATGTGGGGTGGAATCCGGCAAAGACAACAAAGAGCTTTCAGCACTTGTAAAATCAGTCTTTTTATGAGGCCAGCGTCACAACATATGACAGAAAAGAAAACCATACAAGATCAAATTTTCTATATCATTCTGCTATCTTTTCTGTCATTATTTTTCTGGACTGTAACATGGCAGTGTTATGATGGGAAAATGCTTGGTCAAAGTCTGTAAAAAGGATTTAAAAGCCCCCTATTGACCGAGGCAGATTTGAAAATCAGGCTGAGATGACTAGGCACACAATGAGTGAAGATGGATGACTGAGGAGATATTCAAAGGAAATAAATCAAACTTCACCGGTGAGGAAGCCAATACCTAAATCCGTCTGCACATACAGGAAAACTCAAAGACATGTCTAAATGCCCTCAGAGAGTCGAAGGGCAAGAGGTAAAGGAAACAATCAAGACTTCAAGCTGCCTACACCTGGGCCCCCTATCCATCTAGCCCTCCCCTCTCACAATACACGCCCACAGCCCTGGCCTAATCTCAACCCTAGAGGGGAAACGAGGAAAAGCGATGTGAAAAAGTGGCTTTCCTCACAGATTAAATACCCACAATACCACACTCCTTCAAGGAAGAATATGCCATTGCAACATTTCATCATTTCGTAGAGGTTTCAAAGTTACAGTAAACAATGTGTTGACAAAAGTGTGTATGTGTGTGTGTATGTGTGTCTTAAGTGTGCATATTTACTGAATTATGCTGTGTTTTTCAATGAACTTCACTTGTGTCAGTATGGTTTGAGTTAGCATTAAATGAGAGGTATTGATATGCAATCAATGACTGCTGTCTGCACAAGGCCAAGTTTGGAATATATTATTTTCTCTGTTTCCTTTATGATTTGTGGACTCAACAAGGAAACAATTCTGCTACCAGTCTGTTTATCTGCTCAGGCCACGACTCTTCTCTATTCCTTCACACTTCTATGCCAGCATTTTACTCCACTGTCATACTCTCCCTTTGCCTCTTGTTCTACACCACTTGAAAAAATGTGCCTTGCAGCCACTCAATCAATCTTCTCGGCACCGGCAGCTTAACATATCCTGGAGTGATTCTTGTTGAGAAAATGAGTATCTAGTCCAAGTCACCTTAAAAGAGAGTAAGAGAGAGTAAGAGAGAGAGAGAGAGAGAGAGAGAGAGAGAGAGAGAGAGAGAGAGAGAGAGAGAGAGAGAGAGAGAGAGAGAGAGAGAGAGAGAGAGAGAGAGAGAGAGAGAGAGAGAGAGAGAGAGAGAGAGAGAGAGAGAGAGAGCTCGTAGGGCTGTCATCATAGTTCAAAACCATGTAGCGCCGCCCTTCTGTTCCATGGCTGCATGGCTGAGTAAGCTGAACTGAGCACAGAGGAACTGAGCATGACCTCTGGGCACTGAGTGTGCAGGTCAACCAAAAACTGGACCTGAACTCATCTGCCATGCCTTCTGTTTCCTGCCTTAACTGGCAGCTTCTCCTCCTGCACCCAACTCACACAGACAAGCACTGGCAGCTTGCTAACCTGGCTGTTCTTTCAGCTCACTGTTCGATTCAGAAATTGGCACCTCATTTGCTAACTATGTCTGTGCAAGCATCCCCTAACAAAGATTAATGCCCGAATATGTTGCAAATGTTTCTGTTTTATTCCATCATGTATTTTGTTGTTGCTTGGAAAATATCCATGAAGGTTAGCAATCCTGCCCTGGCCCAAGGCTTGTAGAGAAGTACCTCCTGTGGAAAACATTAAACGAATGCCTACGGAAATGTGAGCTTCATGAAGGTTTAATCTACATTCCAATTCTACACCCCATTACCCTTGAGAACATGAGCTTCTAGACTAAAAACAAGACAAAAAACGAGCACACTGAACTTTCGTCCCCTTACTCATTAAGGCTCCCCAACATCACAGTCATGGCTGTGATACTGATGCCACATTCTTGAGAGATCTTCTCAAGATCAATGGTTTCATGCACAGCCCCCTTTGAGTCAGAAATTAGCCACCATGTCCATGTGGGTTATGAGATCTTCTTGCAGTTTACTGCTTGTTACAGCTGGGGAAAGAGCAGGTGAGATGGCTCTTGGGTCACGGATTCCTTTACTTGTGTCAGCTCACAGCTGTACCTGAAGGAAACCATATGGAGAACTGTACCACAGTAGGAGCCTACTTCAAGATTCAATAGTGCAGTCATCTTTTAATCCAGATCTAATGCATGATAATAAAACCATCTCTGCATGAGCTAAGCAACTGGTCTCCAAGCCAAAAAGAGAAAAATTGCAGAGATGCCATGAACATCGCTTGAGCACACTTCAGCTATATCACGACCATTACAGCCTATGTTTAGAGTAGAGCGAGCTACAAAGCTGTCATTCACATTTAGTTTTGGACAGATGAGCATATAACAAAATTTCAGAGGACTTCATATTGTATGCAATCAGCTATTTATGGGACAATAATGATGGCAAGAGAAGCAGTCTTGAGCAATCTTCTATGTTATATTGCTAAACTGCTTGGCTCCACATAAATAAAACAAGAACATTTGAGGACCACAGAGAGCTTGGCAATAACCAAGGGTGATCCAAAGCAAAATTAAAAGACTTTTTACTATCAAGTGAGAGGTGCCAAAGAACTGTGACACTGTTCTACTGCAACACACTCTGCCTCTCCTCCCACTCTCCATCTCTCTCTCTCTCCCCCATTTCCTCCCTCCCGCGCTGGGATAATTACCAGTGCCTCCTTGCTTTTGTCTGCCGGCGATTGCATAGCACTGACCTCTGGCCTCTCTAGGCTTGACTGCTGAAGGCATAATCATTCTCTCACCTTCCTGACAACTGGTGCTGCTGCACACCAGCCTTTAGCAACAATAAAAACAACATTGCTGCGCTGCCACTGATACGTACAGAGGGAACATATGGCTATGTATACATGATAGCACACCACATCCTGACAAATGGGAAAAGGCTCAGAGACAAATGACTAACACCTGACCACAAATCAAAAATAAGTCTGCCCTCACAAGGAATAATGATACACAAACAGTATTTCATTTTGCCACATTATTCCTTCACTTACACAAGGCTAATGAGGGCACAAAGGGAATAGTGGACAAACCCAAAGTCCACCTGTTCTCAAAGAAGCCAACAGTTCTCAAAGACCTACGTGCCCAGAAGAGGGAACGGATCATCTCTGTGTGGGAATAAGATCATTATGTGAGATAACAGAACTTGCTGGTGATGGCTGAAGGTCAGAGAATGTGTATCTGACATGCAGGATATCACCCTCATCTTACACTGCTTTCACTAGCCACTGGCGATGACATGGTCATTATTTACTTTTGGTAATGAGGTTTCTGCCATATGTTGTGGATTCATTAATCAAAGAGGGAAAAGCAACAGAAAGGCGGGGGTGGGTGGGAGGCAGGGGTCCCACAGAGGGAGGGGAGGCTTACATAACCCGCATACTGACTGCCATCCTCACCCCCTCAAAAATCATTCATTTCCTTATTAGATTCATTAAAGGTTCGAGTGACTTACAGGGCAGCAAGTCATTCTGACATAAGATTTTGCATTTCACGGCTGTTGGGTGGAGGGGGTTTGGGGCGGCAGGCCCTCACTAGGTCTCCGTCACAGAGCTTGACTGGAAGCAGAGCGAGCGAACAAGAGAGAGAGACAGCGAGCGAACGAGAGAGAGAGGGAGAGAGAGAGAGTGTGTGTGTGTGCATGCACGCGTGTAAAATTAGCTCCCCTCCATCTTATTTTATTATTTAGACCCTTATCTTTAATTACAAGAGCTACGATAAAAGTTTCATTGTTGTCTGTGAGGCAAAATGGGAGGAAAAGAGAGATAGACAAAAGAAAAGGAACTTTCTGCTCCAATTATCTTGATGAATTCGAAGCTTCCTCCTGTCATGGCAATGAAGTCCTCATTCCCCAGCTTCCCGCCCTCTTTCCTCATCATGACACATCTCCACGTGTCTCCTAGGCCTCCTGAAACAGAATGGAAATGCTGCCATGTCTCACGACTCCTCCAAGGCCTTTAGTCCCTCTCCTTTTCTATCTCCTCCAGCATAATTAGCGCTAAAGATGCAGCACTAGAGGATCCCCATGGAGTCACTACCTGATCCCATTCGCAATGCCTGAAGGCGGGAATTGGAGTGGGAATGCCGTCTGGGATCAGCCGGAAGCCTCATCTCCAAAGCTCCACTTACTGCAACGGAAGCATATTGCTGGCATTTTGTATTTCTTTTTTTTTTTGAAGCATGAGGCAGAGGGCTGGTGGAGGCCGGAATGGTGAGTGCTGTCTTCATTATTGCCCTGCGCAGCAATAAAAAAGCGTAGCCATCCGTCCTTTTATTATGCTACGTTTATAACAAAATCAAACTCCGGTTTAGCTCAATAAAAACAGGGAGCTGCTGGCACCCACCATGCTCTCGGTGGACAGAGCGCTCTCTCCTGCTGAGGCAGCAGGCTTGTGGGGAGACCGACCATGGGGTAGAAGGGCAGAGGGGTGCACCAAGGGTGCACTTGAGATGAGTGAAAGGGCCATTAGGACGAAGAGAACATTGGTGTTAACCTGGCTGGAAATGCTTCACATCTCCCACACAAGAGTGGCAACTCCTCTCTTTTTTGCCAGAGAAATATCTCACCGATTTGCTTGCCTGGGTGCTAGGGACAGTAGGTCTCCATAGATAAGAGCTTGATTCTCAGGAGGCACATGATTTTCTTTGTTGTGATTTGTGGGGATTTCAGCCACATTCATTGATAAACAACTCTGCAGGGGACTGCATAAAAGATGTGGCCCAGCCTATAGCTGCAGGGATAGGCCTAGAAAGTCCGACAGAGTCCAGGTCTATCATTGGCAATTAGTGTGCATAATTTAGTGCCATGATTTGGTCAGGGCCTCTGTGTATTAAACACAATGCAACTCAATTTCATATCGGGGCATTTTTTCCTTATTGTTTTATGCAAGTTTCTTGTTTTTTTTCCTCCTCTGAACTCCTGAAAAAGAACAGGACAGGAATCTAATTTTCCTGTCAATTAGAAGTGGCTTGAAAAATGAATACGGCAACTCTCATTTGTGATGAGCGGAGAGAGCCATGAGATTGGAGGGATAAATGGGTGTGTTTAATGGCCATTGACTATTCACAGCACCTCTGGCATTGTAATGTGTTCAGAAAAAAAGGGAGACAGGCTTGATCGTTAGCCGCACTCTGAGGAGAATTTTGTTTGTGGAGAGACGCTACTAACTGGAGACTGCATTCACTTATGTCCATCAAGAGCACAAGGCCACTGGCCACACATGGCAGGGAGGGAAGTGCACTTTACAGTTACTCTGGCACCCGCTCAGCCTAGTCCATATCCACAATTAAAAATCTAAAAAGCATGTCCATCCATCTGTGGTATACACTTTAAACCCATATAAAGATTACCTTTTAGGTCTTCTTTTCACTATGTCTTTTACACCAGATTACAAGTCTTCCAACTGTATTTGCATATAGCCTTGTGTGCTGAGCAGAGAGCTTGTCATTCTCAAGAGACTGGTGGCTGTCTTTGGAATAAGTCAAAAAGCAATCAGTGGGAAAATGTGATTCTTTCCTCCTCTTCTCTTCCCGATTCGTCCTCTTCCACCCCCCTCCTCTCTCTGCTGCCAGCTCAGCTGTGCTGAGGCCAGATCCACGTCCCTCAGGTGTCAGGCTTAGATGTGACGTGCCATGCACAAGGACATCCAAAGTGGCCATACTGATTCACTTAGGATCACTCACCCCACCACAACAGTGCAGGCAAGTGCAACATGTCTGCATTCCCATATTCCCACATTCTTTCACCTACGCAACTGGCTGCAATAATAGAAGGCTTCAGAAAAACTCTGGTTGTGCCTTCACTAAAAAAACAAGGAAGAGATAATACCAGCATAAAAAAGAAAAAGGGACATAAATATCCATGCTCCAAATCTCTGGCAGGCAGAGGAACTGGACTCACAGCACTCCCACTCACTTCTCCACAGCTCAACCCGCTGGACTGTGAAATGTAGAGGAGCAAGGGCCCTTCATTTTTTCCTAATGAATTTTTTTCCTTGTCATATTCACTTTAATGCCCACTGTCGGGGAGAGTGCCGGGTTTCAGAGGCTGGTAGACAGCTGATAAGACGTCATGTTTCATCCTTCACGGCAGGATGACTCGTGCTCAATCTCTCTATATCGCTCTCACTACACCCCCCCCCCAGTCTCTCGCGTCCAGGGGTGAGGGACTGGATCATCCCCCTGCTGAGGAGGAGATTATGCTCTTTTGACAGGCCCTGATAGTGGCAGTCGAATATGTTGCCTTGGTGGGTGGTGGTGGTATGGTCTGATCAGGGTGGTTTTGCTAATGGCAGGGTGACTGGCATGGGATGCGTTAGTGTTGACAGGGCAGAAGAGGAAAGGATCAGCGCACATCTCCCAAGGAGTCTTTGAGAATGAACCGGATGATCACGATGGAGAACAGCAAAAGATTAGCTTTAGTGAGTTAGCATCAGCAAATCTGTGTGGCTTTAGGATGCTTCAAATTTCTGCACTCGCACAGAAAAAAAGTCCACTTTTCCACAGAAAAGAATGTGCACTTTTTCCGGCCTGAATCTAAAGAGGATAACACTGTGCCTAATGCTAGCATGAAATGTGCACATACCCTGCAGACACGAGACAGTCCCAACAAGAAGGACACTACTACCACACATTCTGGAATGCTGTTCCTTTATAACTGCCCACGCAAACATGGTCTGAAATATTTAAAAAAGTACTGTGAAGAACTTCACCTTGCTCAGATGTCAAAGAAAGACAATTACTAAGAGTGGTGCTGGGTCCAGTTGGGAAGATGGCGGTAAAGTGGGTTTGTTCACTGCATATTTGACTCCCAACACTTAGGGGAATTGTCACACGAAGCCATCTGTGCTGGGTCTTCCCTCTGTTATCGAGAGGCTATTTGTGGAAGTGCTCTCCTTGTCTCCGCAGTTGCAAATGGCAGACAAGATGGCGGTCACACTTCACAGAGGACGACCCATCCGTTGCCTGGCTTTCCAAACTCCACAGATGTGATTATTTGTAAAAATGTCAAAATATATGAGGGTGTGGCAGAGGCAGCAGAGAGAAAATGACTCCACAGTGCAAGGCATCCGTCAAAGGGTCGGCTCCCTGACACACAGTCCTGATCAATTATTCACGACATGTGGCAGTTAACGGAATAAAACAAAACCAACCAAATCTTTTCTTTTCCCTCATTCACCCCATCCCCACCACCTCACCCCAAAGTCCAAAAAATGAAGCTAATTTTCAGAGAATGCATATGTGGCAAAAGTAGGGTGTGTGTGTGTGCTTTGGCATATGGGGTTCACTTGAACTCTGGGTAGAGGGGACATCCTGGCTGTTCAATATTCAGAATCATTCTCCTATAAGCAATCGGAGTGCAACTGCTTTTCGGTCTAATGTTGATATATCACAACACCCTTCGAAAGCCGGAGGCCCTGGCTGGCTGGATGGCACAGAAAATCGTTTTTGCAATGCTTCTTGAACACAATAGAAATCATTTTTCAAATCCAGCACAGAGGTCTATCTGAGCCTTAAACATTGCACAGACTTAGCCAAGACTCGAAGATCTGAACAGAGGAGTTGGGCGGATGTGTGTTTGTGTGTATGTGTGTGTGTGTGGAGTAGGAGTTGGATGGGTGTCTGCTACACATATTAGAAGAAGCCTTGATCTTCCCCTGTCTCTCTCCCTTCCACTCACTCACTCACTTACACACTCACACACACACACATCCCTCCACTGAGAAATCAAATGAAGTCCTCAATCTCTCATTTCAAGCCCAGCATTTTCATGATCCATGAGTCCATCATCCTAATTGGTAAAAAGAGGTTACGAAGGAAAGGTGCAGGAGGAGTGGGATTAGTGTGGGCAGAATAAGAAAGCTGCATTTGCACAATTACATGCCTGCACCAAACAAACCTGCAGGACGCACACTCACTCATCAGCTCTGTGCACACCTCCCTGCTCATCCCCCTTTCCACCTACCAAACACCATCAGCACCACCCACAGCTAAAGCCTACTTCGTGTGGGGGCCCAACCATAACCAGTTTCATTTGTGGACCTGCATTTATAATCAGGAGTCTTGCTGTTCTTGCTGTGACATTGACCACATTTTCATAATATACACATGGGGAAAGTGAGAGATCATATTTTGGTCATACCACTGTTTTCCCTACTCAATCCTTCATTTGTCAAAAAGAATGTTACAGCAATGAAAGCAAGACACATGGTGAGACAGCTTAACAAATGGCTCTATCACAAAATCTTGCTTTTACACATATGTATGTGTGTGTGTGTGTGTGTGTGTGTGTGTGCCTGTGTGCGGTGTGCATATGTGTGTATTTTTGTGTGGGGCTGTGTTTGTGTGAGTGTGTGTGTCTGACAGATGCTGCTAGTGTTCATCACGGGGTATCTTTGAGCGCTTCTTGTAGCAATAGCTTTCATCAAACACACGGCTGGACCCCCTCTCATGTCTCAGCTTGAGCAAATCTTCAAAAAGCAAGCATGTTACATGAGACCACCTTGGCTTCCCTGTCTGCTTGCATATCTCCTCTGCGATAACTCCCCTACCTTCAATTTTTCAAATTGTGCTGGGAACAACACAGCTCTCTTCGGACCATGAGGAGCAAGAAAACACTGACGCTCCACTTTATGGGGTTTCCCTTGCATCTGTTACAGATAATGTCATAAACTGAAGGCTGGGGCTAGAATTATGTGTTCAAACTGCTTCTGTATAACTGCAATGAAGTTTTGACATTTATTGATATATTGGTAAAACATTTTAAGATAAAATGAAAAAAAAAGTTAAAGCTTTAAAGGGGTCCTTCCGTCAAAAAACACTTTTAGTAGCTCTATTTACAATGTGGTGGGTCACAACAAGCAGTATATGCACGCAGCATTCCAAGACGTGAAATTCGATCCTCATGGTTTTACTGGTCATTGAAGGGTCGAGCTAACCAAAACGAGTGGATCAGAGCATGCTAAACCTATCTACGTCACTAGGTCGTAAGCCCCACCCAGAGCCATGTATGGCAAGCCCACATCCCAAAGGATTGGTGGACAGAAGCTAGGTGAGCAAAAGACAGCGAATTTTCCCAATCAGAAGTGCCTTATTGACACGTCATGGATATTCACGAGGCACACCGGAAAAGCCAGTCGTTCAACCACTAGACCTGTTATAGCTTACAGAAAACAGCGTCAAACAAGAGATCTAGGACATAATTTTTCACAGAAATGACGCACAATGCATTCAACCATAGTGGCGACACAGAAATATGAATAAAAATAACGATGGAAGTTCCCCTTTAAAGCTCAAGCTAATATTGGGCTTGAGTGGCAGCATGTGAGGCAGACTAGTGAATTATAATGAAATATTGTTTGTTGTGTGCCATTCTCAGAGATCCCAACCTGCAAAAACTCATTTTGTTTGTTTAGGAAGACTTGGGATGTCTGTATTCTTGTGGTGTGCCGTATCAGTCATTTCTGAACTATAGTCCTAATTGTAGTCTTAAGCGTATTTTAAACAAAATCACATTTTCTATGCTAAAAGGTTTAGGATAACCTCTTTTAAAGAACAATTTCTTTTATAAAAGAATTGCTCTTGTTAAAAGCATGTAGAGGCAGCAAATATAGAGGGTGGGCCATAATGATGGCCACATTTTAAATGCTAGTAGCTATTTTGTTTTATGAAAATGACTTAAGAGTACCAAATATATTTAATATACAACTTATATACATAATTTCCCCATGTTATCTTAGATTTTGCCATTTGTTACATCTATGAAGCCATGTATGGCATGGTATTGTTAGCCTGGGCAAGCCCATACTTCCTGTGTCGCTGCATTTGCATTTCGCATGCAAGTCAGTCTGGCCAAGCTGCCGGTCTACACCGTTTCTACATTAACAGAGAAACTGGGACCAATGAAAATCTAGCATTTCAAAAAGGCAATGACGCGGTAGTTTAGCGACCAAAAATCTACCTCAGTCACTGTCAACATGAAGAACGTGGAGCAACGGCAAGATTTCAATGCAGCTGTAGCTGCTGTTTTGGAAGAATTCAAAGGGAAGTTGTCTCTGAAAATAGAGCAAAGGTTAGCCCTTGAATCATTTATTGCAGGAAAGGACGTTTTCGCAATGCTACCGACCGGCTTCGGTAAAAGTTTGATTTATCAGTTAGCCCTGCTGGTAGCCAAGTCAATGGGGCTTTGCAAGAACCCTGTTGTTGTGGTCATTTCGCACGTCAGAGGACAGAGGAGTGTGATTGGTTGAATCCTCGTCCAGTAGCAAACAGAGGCATTTGAAAGAGGCGGGTTAAGCCCGCCCTCTGAGAAATGGGTTTACAACACAGCTTGGCCAGACCAATGTTCGCAGAGCATTGATAAGTCGTGTTAGCCAGGCTATGGTATTGTAATGAAATAAATCACAAAGCAACAAATGTTACTAATGAACTTTTGCACTGTGTTTCCTGTTTACTAGACTACAGGCCTATCATGCAACATGCTTTTACACTTAAGCTAGCAATCAATTTGCAGCCTTCCTTCATGCTTGGACTCATCTGATTACTTGCTGCTTTGGTATTTAGTGCCATAACTAGAACTCCAAAGCTGTAATAGATTATGTAATATAAATGCAACCCCTTATTAAGATGAAATTACTCTTTGAAATAGAGATGCACTGCTTGCAATTTTCCTGGCCAATTCAAATTATATATGTTTTTGGAAGGTGTGACCTGCTGATACAATTTTTTATTCCAAATTTCTTTCTAAGAACTGCAACAAACACAATATACAAACACAAATAACTTGTCTTCAGTGCAAACTTTTATAACTTCATATTAAAGGAAATTACTAAACTTTACAGTTTTCCCCAAACTTGACTAAGTTGCTATTCCCTTGCTACTCATACTCAAAAATATATCCCTGTCCTCTTTATCAGTAAGCTGATGCATTATCAATAACTGACATGTTGTCTTTACACTGAGTAAGCAACAGAAATGTTTCTTTGTGAATAAAAGAATAAACCTCAAGATGACTGTTTTGTTTGTTGTCAGTTGCTAGTGCAAGTTTGGCAGTACTGGACTTTATGCACTTTTACACAGACTACGCTGAAACAATAACCTAGAAAGCTGTATTTTTAATGCCCATTTCAATAAATGTAGCAAATGGTGTTCAAAGTGTAACTCATAGCTACCCTTTGTTGCAGACTTGCAGCAGTCCTTCACACTACAATTTCACTGTTATTTTCCTTTTGTGTAATGCGACTAGCCTGGTAAACCAGCCCCTGGTACTTCACTTCCTTTTGTACAGAGGGTCTAGATGTGTTGTATTGAGAAACATTTTTTTCTCCTGCTACAATTCTACAATTTAAAAAGACAAGACTGGATTTGCCTTTACCCAAACATTAACATGAAGGAAGTTATATATATATATATATATATATATATATATATATATATATATATATATGAAAGCTTCATTCAGAGCAGAACATTCAGACTCAGCCTTAAAACTTTGACTACATTTGACTCTATTAATATAGTTTAGCCCCACAGCCCACATGCTGAAAACAGATGGATCTCCCCTGGCCAGTCAATCTGTGCATCTCTACTTTAAAAGCAATGTACATCACATTGGGCAATCCTTCTCAAAAACATAATGTAAAGTCTTGCCTAATATATGAGTAACGATATGCTTTGAAAAAAAGCAACACTAAACCTTTGCAATAGCTCAAAAACTCATAACCAGTTCTTACGCTAGCCAGCTCTACCCTGGTATTGCACCTCTACCTCTGAATCGGGTCATTTTCTTTCAATCTTGTCATTTCTTTCAATATTTGCACCATGTTGCCACTACAGTGGGCACAGACTGCCAAAAACACTATGGGCCTTGCCTCATCTCCACCTGGGCCCGAGGTTCCGCCTCAGAGCTTAAAACTGCTTAGGCTGTCCTTTTTCACTCCACTTCGATTAGTCAGGCACAGGGGGGAAAAATAATATTTGGTTGAGGTGATAAATGAGAATCATTCGATGGGCATAAATATTCTTCAGCAGGACATTTTTCTCTCCCCCTGGTCCATAGCAACACTCCATCCTTTCTTGAACCACCATACCCTCCCCCTATATCCTCCATGCCAAACACTCTTGGAAAAGCAGCCAAGACCTCAAATATATTAAAAGGCTTAATAAACTGTTGCTGGAAATGCTGCATTCTTTAGTGTCTTTAGGGTCAGCAAACAAACATCATGTTGGGAGGGGGGTATAGGCAAGAATATGAGATAGAGCTTGATATCAGGGGTGTTGGGGCATGTATGAATGCAATGAATGAAGGCAAAATGTGGCTTCCCCGTTTTGTCGAATATCAGTTCAGTAAGATGCTGTATGTTGCCCTCTAAAAAACACAAAATCACATTTATTTTGTGTTTGGAAACTGAATTGTGCACCTAGACACATTCACAATCAGATAGGTTAAATGTAAAGAGGTGTGTGTGTGTTGTGTGTGTGCACATGACTGGCAATAGGACCAATCTGAAGTCACTATTTACCATGACTGTGAAAAATAGGAATCTGTCCACAGCCAGTTTGCCTTTCGAAATTCAGGGGATGCAGTTTTTTCCCAATCAATCTCATATTTTTCTCCTTTGACTGACAGTATTCAATCTCCATGTGTGTAGCAGTATTCTCAGTCATAACAAAACATCAGATTACAAAGTAGTCTTACTATTCAAACAGGCAAATAAGGCCAAATATAAAGTGGAAAACACTACACTATCCAGTGTTTCCAGCAGGGAATTTGTAAGTTAAGGTGTTGGTTTTTGTGGAGGTGTGGGGTTATGTTTGACAAAGATATCGCTCCAGAATTATTCATATTAGCACTTTGCACTGTGTTTATTTTAAGCTTTCAGGCTGGATTGATTGGAATGTAATTGATTAAGTGTCTGTTATTATACATATTTACTATAATTTTATCATGTCATTTTAAGGTCAAGTCTAAATTTAGTGTTAGTGGTAGGGATGTGTTGCTGATAAGGTGGCCACCTAAACTATAAACCATTGGGGCAAACACTGCTATCCCCACAAGGATTATTGTAATTTACAGAAAACAAGATCAGTAGGCAACTAAACCTGTTCGTTGAAAATATAAGTGGGCTACCTAAACAACTGGTCCTGGAAAACACCACACTAAAACCATATTTTAATTGGCACAGCCTGGATATTTAGACCATGCAAAATTGTTCTAAAAATGACAGCCACAACGTCAACTTCAATGTAATGAAAATGCTTTCCATTAAGTACTGTAAGCTATCTGGCCTATGTTTACAACCTTTCCTACAGCATGGGGTAGCCCAAAACAAAGCTTCAGGGTATGCACAAATCGTGTTAACAGAGCTCAGTCCAAAAATACAGATGCAGGGAATAAACAACAAATATAGAATACAGTCTTTCTGACGAATAAGCCATGTACAGAGAAGTAACAAGCAGCGTATCATATAAGGCCTCCTCATTCTGTAATCATTGCCTCCTCGGCTATTGACTTGCTTCCATAGACAGGAATCCTTCACTTTGCTAAGACAACTGGCTGTGTAGTGTTGTGGGGAAAAAGACGAGATGAAAAACCGGGACGATGTTTTTGTTTTGTCTACCATCATATCATCATTAGTCTGAAATCGCTAACATTTTTGTATTAAAAATAATTACATTGTGAACAACTGTAACGTTAGTCTCCTCCTTAGCATCCTCGTGCACGAAGGTTCGTGGACATGAAGCAACACTGTTGTCGGTGCTCTTTTTACAAAACCGCATAAAAAAGCAGTGTCATACAATTACAAGTACCTCTTTCTTCTTTTGACCGCCTCCCGGCTGCAGACATAGCAGCAAGAAGAAGAACAGAGATGCTACCGGCAGGTTGAAGGGTGCTCCAGTTGCAGTGGACGCCATGTTGGAAGATGCTCTAACAGCAACACCTACAGCAACTGTGATTGGTCACCGGTGTCGCCAATCAGAGAACGTGTAGAAATTGGCTCTTAGGAATTGTAGTTTAACTAATGAGCCAACAAATAAACAGTCTGTATTATTTTCAACAGACGTAACAAGGAAAGAAATGCAAAGGCATATTAATTACAGTGTGTTTTTATAGGCCAGTTAAGATGTCAGTAACTGGCTGAAAAGATGATCACTAAATACAACAGTTTGTAACCTGCCAACGGGCTGCGGTTTCCACTGCAGCACCATGCATCGCCGATGGAGGGCCATGTCAAAGTAAGCATTTGGTAGATTAATCAATGCCCCCCCCCCAAAAAAAAGAAAGAAAGAAATGAAACCGAGGCCAAATTCAGGGTCTGTATGAATTTTAAAGCTACTAAAATTCGACTAAGTAATGCAAGTTATGACTGGCTTACGTCGACAGGCTTAGGGTATTTTTAAAATTGAATAAGGACATACTTTTAAAATAATGGAAGAAATGCAAAAGGATTATGAGCATGAATGGCGGTTTATTCCAAAGCGGACTCGCGTCGTGTTAAGTTTGCTCACTCGTTGTGATTTGCTCAGTCAATTGTACAGTATGTAATCAGACGCGCACTTGTAGGCCTACTAAAGGTAATGTTCCGTGAAAAGCCATAGGGCCTACACATGCAAGCCTTCCCTTCAATACGATTTGTTATAAGCAAGAAAAACGACATTCCAAATAGCAAAACGATAAAGACCTAGGGAAACATCACTTTAACAGTAGGCTGCTCTATAGCTTAACCAAAATAGTCTAGACGGCATGCACTGCATGTGACATTTTATAGTTAAATTATGTCTAATACAAGAACAGGTCGACTTTACCCCCCCCCCCCCCCCCCCCCCCACACACACACACACACACACACACACACACGCTGCTGCTGATGATGATGACGAAGATGATGATGATTATGATGATGAAGATGGTGGTAGGTGGCGGCAACCAGCCGTATGAGCCCAAAAAAATCTTTTTAATCTTTTTTTCATCTCCCAGCAATATTGAGCTAAAAATTGAGCTACCCATTTAATCCACCTGGGATAGCCCACAAAGATGAATCCACAGGCATCCGGTGAACTGTTCTTACGCTGTTGCTCTGAGTTTACAGCGGGCAGTTAAACCTTGCATCCTAGGGAGCTGACGTCATGGAGTCTGAAAGACTGTATCCTGGCTGTTGGGAAACTTAAGACAGCACAAGTCGATCATTTTTGACAACTTTAGTTTTCATCATAACAAGTTTGACCCGGAGTCTGATCTTTGGAAATTTTCGGCCTTTGGAAATTCGTCTGATAGTCAGCCTTTTGGGGGAAAAGTGGGTCTGTGATAAACTCTCAAAGCCTAGGTCTGGGTTTAATAAAGTTGTAGAAAATTGGCAACCGACCATGACCTTATCAATTGCTCCAACACAATCAAATCATGTGAGTATCTATTCGCATACTCCCACATAGTGTAGGCTATTAAAAATTAAAGAGCACTGCGGACCAGTGGTATGACGATTAGACAATATAGGCTACATCCCGATTATTTCAGGAGTTTGTGTGAGGAATCATATCTCATTTCGAAAGTCACAGGACCAGAAGGACAGTCACCTGCCCTGGTGGCGAAACGCCGTTAAAACACGCCAGCCACTGCGCCGTCAGAGAGAGCAAGAGGGAGAAACAGAGTCCACCCTTCACTCTCAACTCAATCCCAGCATCCCGCTACACGAGAAAGGAACAGCTCCTCTCTCGCTCCCCCTCTCTGGCCCTGAACATACACGGCGGTGAAGTCGGATGTGGTGCACATCTAAGGTAGGCACAGCGCAGGGATTCGGCTCGGACTAGGTTGTGCTGGAGGTGTGCGTGCTAGGTGTTTGTATTTGCCTTCTGTCCAGGAGAGCAGAGCAATATCCCCCCTGCCCCAATATAGCAGCTCACGGGATTACAGCAGGTGCCGCTTTCTTTTTGCTCACTGCTCTCTTCGAATCGAACAGTTTCTTCTGATTTGCCGCATGAGGATGTTCAAGGAACTGACTTACAGGGGTTGCACCAATTGTGTCAGGCTCTCAGTATGTGCCAGAGACAACACCGACTCTGACTGGTGGAATTAGCCATCTTTTGGAAGAATTCAGAGGAAACACCATCGTGTCCGGGTTGTTCATCCACCACCCTGCCGTTAACTGTTAAGAATTGTCAACGGGTTAGCTGATATCTCATCACTCCGCCACAAACCCGAGGAGTCGTGATCAGTGGGAATGAGATTTAGGAAGTCTGCTGCGGGTTGGAGGACTGGGCTGAGTTTTGGTCGGGAACTACAGGTCTAGATTTCACAACTTCGCATAGACTTCATCTTTCTCTATGGACCGATCAGCATCTTTGGATATCGAAGCGCTGAAGGTAGGCTACGTGCGGCCGTGTGTTTCCTTTTTTTTTTTGGAGGGGGGGGGGGGGGGGGGGGGTATATTCAGTCACTGCATGCGCGATTCTCGCCACTACTTAGGCAACCCGGTGTGGTTTGTGTTTTGTTACATTTTGTGCGTGGAGTGCATTTCAATACCCTACCTTACACTAAAGTTCCAGTTCTGATATGTCGGTGTGAAAGCATTTCTTTCACTCTATATTGGTCATCATCCTAGATCTTCCTTTTGGAGCAGGCTGTTAATCGCTGTCTGGGGTATGCAGGATTAATCCATCCATAACATGTTCATAAGTGTTGTGTCATAATATGCCATGCATCTGAATTTTATGTAGCACATAGTAGGCTATAACTCGTCCCACCATATCGCCTCTTTCATCGCGCTGTCTCATTCCTATATGTATACGCCAGAGTGCGAAGAAAAGATTCGAAAATCCCTGTAAACCTTCCATATATTACTATGAGTCGGAATAACACGATATCAATAAGCGATCTATTGATTTTTGGACTGTGCCTGTCGTGCCCCGCAAGCGTCATCTTGTTATCTTACGGTGTTGGGGACTGGTGGGGTGTAGAATTGGAGAAATTTTACAAGATGTTCTATTTCGGAGGTCGATATCAGGGTAGAGGGAAGAGTGCATCTGCTGCCTAAGTTGAAGTGGTGCAGCTGAGAGCACAGCAGCGGAGCACCGGTACATGGAACCGCGAAAGGAAATCACTGTTCCAGGTATCTGCAGCGATCCACCGGCGTGTAGGCTACTTGTTCTTGCTTCACTGATTTAATGCCCCTTTTGATCATTGTGAACTGTTACCAAGCACCTTCGCACTCTGAATTCCAATCTGGGTTCGATCAAATGTCTTTGGTCCTAATTTAAATGCCCGCATTGAGGTGGTTCTTAGCGATCATCATCGGCTGCCTGTAGGACTGGAGCACTTTCCTAATATTTAAGGTTCAACTTAGGTTTGTAACAGTGCATTGTGCTCCACTGAAATTTTCACTTTGAAAACAAACGGGTCTGTTTGCACTACTTTCTCGTCTTCAGCTTGGCATGCTTTGTAAGTTTGCAGATGATTATAAGATGCGTAAAAGTATGACCTTATCCACTCTAAAACTAAGATAGGCAACAACCAAATCTTGGTAAACAGTTCTACATGAATTTTCACTATATTCTGGGGTGGGCAAGTGCTTGCGCTCTTACAGTTTGCACGGGTGCATCGCCAGCGCTCGCGCACATAGGCTTGTATGTTCAGGACCAACTTGTTAGACACGTTTTAATGTGTACATTCTGACATAATACATAGCAATATACCAAATAGCAAGAGTCATTGCTGCAGACACCTAAGATATTTTCCTGGTATTTAACAGACGATGTGCTATTGCTTAAACACATCAGAACAACACATGGTGTTTTTGGGACAGTATGATATCAGCAAATCACGATTTTATGTCTGCACATGCCACTCAGTTAGGCACTATAGCAGAAAGTGTTCAGCGCAAAGACAGATTAGTGCACTAAAACTTTGACCAAAGGGCTGAAAGAGAACTTGTCATGGGTCCAATTCCTTTCTGTTTCCTTTAGTCTGTGTTACAATTCCGCCCAAAAAAAGTGTGTGTGTGTGTGTGTGTGTGTGTGTGTGTGTGTTGGGGGGAGTCTTCATTACTTGTGTTAACTGATTTTCCAGTGGCTTTATTCACTGCCAAAGTATGTGAAATTAATAAGTAACACATAAAGAATAGTAAAAAAGAAATAGGGAGGCTCTTAAACTCACATACTCATGTTGTATTAAATGCTGACAATATATGTATTTGTGTTGGCAAACATTTCTTTCCTGTAACTCTTGAGAATTGAGTAAAACCCTCTGTGGTCTCCAGTGCTCCTGAAAAGCTGTGTCAAGGCTTGGACACAGATGGTGCCTTGTTGTTGAAAATATTTAAAATGCGTTCGTTCAAGTAAAATGTTTCTGGTGAGCAGAAATTGTGAATGTCAGTCAGCTGGTCTCATCCTTCTGGTCAGCACAAAATATGTAAACCGACAGATGTCCTGTTGCTTCCACTATTATGATTTTTGGAGAAGGGTAATTGTTGTTACACCCCTGAATCCAGCATAGATGATCACCAAAGTGGACACATGTATTACAGCTTTCCACTTCCAAGCATTTCATTGGGCTTCTCACACATTTCTAAATCAAAATTCGATAGGAGGAAGAAACCTAAGAACATGACATTGTGTAATACTCAGGACACAGTGATGGTCTAGATTATCCTAGATACATCATGCTCTACAGTCCACATACTGTCTTGATTTAAAGTAATCCTGAGATGATATGTGTATGTTTGTGATCAGAATATAAAAGGTGGATAACACTGTGACACTCTTGTAATCAGACACCAGACGCTGAGTCAGAAAAGAGTCCCAGAATGTTGCACTTTACGATGATGGACAGCAGGTCCTGCTCTTCTTGATCCAATGAAGCCATCCCATGAAGAGGTGTGGGTCTCTGCCAAGCACTTTCCTCCACCTCTCTCAACTCCTCCATCCATTTTACACTTAATTAACTCTGCCAGACGAAAAGGGCACAGCGATTACTGTGCAGTGGTTGCCATTGCTGTATCAAATGATTAATATATATTTGCTTAGAAAGGGAAAAAGGAAGTTTGACGACATGTTGAACATATCCCTCTGATTGCCTTCAGCATGTAAGCTACGTGGCTAATTGCCATGAGGTTCACGTGAGAGTGAGTTGATTGAGCACGAACAGTGGTAGAAAGGTTAAATTTCACAGACACAAAGAAAAGAAGGCTCTTGATTAGCTGATAGATCTCTTCCTAATGAACTCTGTGGTGCTAAAGTGAATCGTAAGTTGGACATTAGAGTCACAGTACCTACTGTTTGTGTCTGTAATTCCCTGTAACAACCTGCCTTTCTTACTGCAGGGATGAAAATGAGGCCAGACTAATTGTGGTTTAATTCATTCTATAAATAATTTTATTACTGTATTAGTGCTGGCATCAATAGCAATCGTGTTCAAAGCTTGGTTTAATTGTGAGCCTTGTGGTGATGTGGGTGGCCATGGAAACTGTAGTGCTATTGGCAAACCAGTGTCTGGTGTGGTAAACATTTTCACATGACATTGGGAAACTGTCCCTGCACTCGCATGCATCTGTCCCCACCTTTCATAGGGTTTGTGCGGTTTTCATGGCTGGTCATGCAGTTAACATGATCCCTCCAAGGAAGACATAAGGAAAACTATAGTGGTTTGGCCTAGCACATAGCCTTCACAGAGGGTAAGGTAGTGCAGTGGAAGCATCCCCATCCAATTAACACCCAGTCCCAGCTTTAAGTCCTATATATTGAGAGTACCTGTCACCCTGGATAAAAGTGTCTAGTTAATTCCAACTTACTTTACCCTCAGTTTACTTTAATGAAGGCAGATGAACAGCCCCAATTTGTGTGCAGTTTTACTCAAAGCCTGTCCCCTCTCTCCCAAGTAGCACATAGTCATGAGTGGATGAGTCGCCTCTGATCAGGGACAGAAGTATACTGTGGTAGCGGTATGATTCCCGCTGCTCCTGTTCCTGCGGCAGCTGGCAGTCTGGGTTGCCTCCGCGATGAGGCCCCGAATGCTGGCGCTGTGGCCTGCTGCTGACAGTTTAATACCAGTCAATTGTGTCTGTGGTCAAGAAGCATGTGGGGGCTGCCCACACAAGGACAGGGCTGACATCCCATCATGAGACAAATGGCGTGAGAGTGGCGTCGGGGACCGCTGTCAGCAGAGTGTAAAAATCAGGAGCGTGGCGGTGCGCTAATGACAGACGACGGTGGCAGGTCATCAGAAAGGTGTGGGGGTGGTGGGTTGCTTTGGTGAGCTGCATGCTTTATTATTTTTGTTCTTTGGCTGTCTTTTTTCTCACTCTCTCTCTCTCTGTGTCACTCTATCTCTTTCTCCTTTTGCATCTGTCAGGAAGGGTTAAGGTGTAGCTGTAGCAGAACACCCATATTTGTTTAGAGCTGGCTGCTGCTGCATATATTAGAGTGGACCATCTTTCACTTATCTTTTTATAATCGTCTTATTTTCTTATTGTACCTGTTTTCCTTTGTGTATTTTGTCTGAGATGATGATAACACAAAAGGGGTTTGCCAGCTCTCCAAAGGTTTATATTGCCAATTCACAATAAGCACTGAAATTGTCCTTGAGAAATCCAATTAGTGTCCATCCAGCTCCTGTGTCAAATTCTCCCTTTCATTTAGTGCATTCTCTGGCCTCCTGCGAGTGAATTTGGTCCAACTTTCTCATTTATGTTAGATGTCAAGGCTGCATCTCTGTGAAGGGCACTGAACTTTTTAATGCTGATTAAATTTGTGTCTCAACTTTGGCTTGGTGTACAGTTTTATGAAAGTGTGTGTGTGTGTGTGTGTGTGTGTGTGTGTGTATGTGTATGTGTGTGTGTGTGTGTTTGTGTGTGTGTGTGTGTGTGCATTTGTATATGTTTGTGTTTTTGTGGGGTGTTTTTATAGCGGCTGTCTTGATGTGCCACAGTAGCTTTGATGTGTCTTTTGATCTTTTGTGCTGTTTCATGAAAGGCACACTCTCCACACTGGATGTCCGATGCAAGAATTTTTCACAGCATAAGAAAATGTTAAGAAAATGTTACTCTGCCATGGTTTTAAATTATCCTTCAAAAACAACTTTTCAGGGAACTCTTTGTCAGATTGAATGCATTTCTCTATCTGTCTCTCTATCTAAATACAGTAAATAAGGATTTTTCAGTATTTAGACCTCTGCATGTATATTTTGGACAGACAGACAGACAGACAGACAGATAGATAGCTAGATAGCTAGGTAGGTAGATAGATAGATAGATAGATAGATAGATAGATAGATAGATAGATAGATAGATAGATAGATAGATAGATAGATAGATAGATAGATAGATAAATAGATAGATAGATAGATAGATATGTCAGGTGGATGAGGGAGAGACAATGTTTAATAATCTGATTCATAATAAAATATCTTCAAAGTATGTAAAGAGCTCTATGTCTCCCATGTGCCTAGTCAATAAAGAAGAGCTAAATTGTTTGAGGTCCAGAGTGTCCTCTTAGGTATTGTCCAGATGGACAGACAGCTGCCTCTGTCAGTCCAGCATGTTGGAATCACTGTGATGGGCATCTATGAAAGCTCTTCAGGAGTATGTACATTTTGAGTTTGACCTTCACTGTTATATGGGTGACTGTACTGGTATAGGAATAGATATGAAGCCTAATGATTTGATCTTGAACATATTGAACACAAAGCTGCAGAATTGTACCAGGAGTTTGTTGTATATAGAATGGTATATAGAATGGTACTAAGAGTTTGTTGTATTCTCTCTGTATTCTCTCACCGTAGTGTTTTGGCTTAATGATACAGGCTCTGCTCTATCTTGGTATGTGCACACCAGGGATGACGGAGAGCGTGAAAGTGGCTGATGGATGTCTTCCTCTAGGGCTATCTAAGGTCCAGACAAGCCTCTGCTGTTGTTTTCTATTCACAGTATGTGTGAGTATGGGCAAGGGATGATTCACTGTCACATCTCAACAGTGGCCACAAACTCACTCACAGGACCCTTAACTTGCCACTAGGGATGAGGCACGACTTTTAAATATTCAAATACTCGATTCGAATATTGAATAGTTATTTTGAGTACCGCTTTAGCAATATCTCACTTAGGGAATCAAAAAAAAAAACACGGAACAGAAATGAAGATGTTTTCTAACAAATATTTCATGTAACACATTAGTTCAGCCTGAAGGTGCCGCTAACAGTAAAACTCCCTATAGGCACGGTAGACAAGGCCTGCTGTAGCCCATAGGCTACTCAAAAATAACAGAAGAAGAAAACTGACCTTTACCGGGCGGTGGGAACAATGCAGAGACCTAGTAAACATTCTGTGTGGGTCTCATTTACTTTGTTAAATGACAACGAGGTTCAGTGCAAACTGTCAGATGAAGCTGGTATACCATAGATCAACCACTACCATGTATCACCATCTGAAAGCGAAACACCCCAAAGGAGTGACTTCAGGCTAGCAGTAAGTTGCCAATTTCATGGTGAGGCCATCTACATTGAATGGCAGGTGTATGTGCGTGTGTGCGGGCAATTTTATTACATTATGATTTATTAACAGAAGGAGAAAGAAAAAGGACACCAACATAAAGTTACAAAAACAGACACACACACACACACACACACACACACACACAGATTTTTCCTGCACTTCTGCTTTCCACTGTTTCCTGACAACCTTTTATCTCTTGTTGATCCAGGCTGCTTCCTCTGTATTCCCTGCACCAGCTCTCTACCTTTAGGACATCAGCCGTTGTAGGCATTCTTTGAACCCCTTGTGATTTGCTGCAGTAAACATGCATTGAAACATTACTAGTAATCACCAATGAATCATCAGTGCTAACTCATGGCATTGAGACAGCTCCATGCAGGTTCTTTGTTTCCTCAGCCTCGTTCAAATCAGATCAAAAATAACAGGCTCTCACTATAGTGAGCTGAAAGTAACCACAAGTGTACCATGTGTTAACCTCCATCTTTCACCATCCCTTTAGCTTTGAGTCTCTGTTGCTGTGTTGTTTTAACTGGGAATGCTTGACAATAAGAGTCTGCTCACAGAAAATGCTGCAAGCATGTGATAAATGTGTGCAGCGCTGCCTGTAGGGAGGTCAACGCAAGCTTATACATCATCTGCTTGTCTTTGCCATAATTGTGTGCTCCCTGCAATGCTACACTAATTGATGATGGATACTTAGCGGCGCATGTTTTGAGTGCAGCAGTGCATACTTGCCAGGCACGCTTCTAGCTTCACAGTGTTTGCTCATCATTTTGGTGCCTTTTTAGAAAAATAATAAGAACACTCAGCACTGTTATAACATAGTAATATCAGAATTAAGCAAGTAAGTATCCAAGGGGTTTTTCATTTGGCCCGCAGCAGATCTCATTAATATGAGCTGCATGTGATATTAGATATAGCTTTAAGAGATCAGATAAGAGTTATTTTAATATGTATTTCTTTGTGTGATTTTACATATGTGCTTTTTAATATACACTTATTCTTTTGAAGTAGGCACATATATTGATGTTTTTACATTAGTTCATTAAATGATGTGAAGTAAAGTGTGTGTGTGTGTGTGTGTGTGTGTGTGTGTGTGTGTGTGTGTGTGTGTGTGTGTGTGTGTGTGCACACGTGTGCATGTGTGTGGGTGCAACTGCTGCTATGTACTGTCAGCGCTGCTCTGAGGCTGATCAGTCCTTCAGAGCCTTTTCTTTGGACGGCTACTGATATAGGAGATGAGCTACACATAAGGGCCTCTGTTTTATCATTGCTGCTGTCTCAACTTTCCCTGAGTGCAGTCTGCCCCCCCTCCACACACACACACGCCATTACTCTGTACTGGTTCATCATTGTGCATAGCTTTATCTGTTTATAGGTGTGTTGTTTGTGTGGATGCGTATGGATGAGTTGCTTGTAAATATCACTGCCTGGTCTTAGGCTGCTTTAGCCTATTAGCAGGTGGTGTGTGAGAGAGCTACCAAAACAAAAATTAAAGACAACAAAGAAAGAAATATTGAGAAAATGTGAGCGAAAAAGGCACAGTGCAGATGTCACCCACTGCATGTGAGAGGCAATTTGCGGGAGATGGTGAGAAAGAGAGACAGAGAGAGAAAGAGAAATTTTTAGTTTTGGAGTGTCTCAGGATGAGAGGGGAAGTAAAGAGAAAAGGGAAGACCGAGTGAGACAGGTAGAGAGAGAGAGAAAGAGAAAGAGAGTATAAGAATGTGTTTGACAGTGGAAGGGGAGAGTAAAGAGGAGGTAAGAGAGAGTGTGAAAGAGAGTCAGAAGGGAGGGAAGCAGCCACATACCAAGTGTGTCTTCTCCCTGGAGGAAATGGGATGCAGGGAACACAAGGCAGTGTGTCATCCCTGTTGCTTGGAGACAGCTGCCGCCTCAGCCTATGCGGGTGTGTTTGTGTGTGAGTGAAAGTGTGTGTGTGTGTGTGTGTGTGTGTGTGTGTGTGTGTGTGTGTGTGTGTGTGTGTGTGTGTGTGTGTGTGTGTGTTCTGTTCAGTGAGTGAATTGGAAAGAGGGGGTTGGGCACCAGGCTTTTGGGAACCATGCCAGGGGAACCACATCACCTGAGGAAAACAGTTTGCAACCACCACGGGAGAGCAAATGCAGAAGTCAGACTTGCTGCCCTGGCTAAAGGGAGACCTGGTGCTGGGGTGATGAGGGGCAGGGTACCTGTGACCATTACCAAGCATTGTCAGGCCTTAAGCCAAATGTTGGTCAAATCAGACAGACAAAATTTACATAAAATGTACTCATTTGGAACATGCCTTTAGCAAAGGTGACTTGCAAGTGAGGTAATGTTCCATCCTGATACAGAGGTATTTTTACTTTCACTTTTATGTGCACAGACTTACTCATACCTTCATCATTTCCTCAAGCTTGTTGTATCACTATTCAGGCACAGAGAATGGAGTTGGAAGGAGGGTGTGGGGAGATAAGGAAGAATGAAAAGAAAAAAGTGTAGTGATCCCATGTTTATGCTAAGTACATAGCATTTTCTGGAGATCTCCACTTAAATAAGTACTCTTATGAGGACTCAAAGCTGGGATTTATCGGATTCCAGACTTACTGCACTGCATTAGAGTCACTTGATGAGGTATGGAGAGTAAATCTATTTCTCTTTAGAAATGGATTGAACTTTAGTGGAGAAATGGGGTTCCTCAGCTCCCAGTCTAGCTGTTAGACTTGGGTAGGGCTGTGATCTATGCCTCACCAGGGCAGGCGAGGCAGATTGGCTGAGCTCACTTTTTCACTTGGTCCTCATTAAGATTTTACTGATGGTATTCATGCCGCTCGTAAAAAAATGTCGTTTGACCACTGTAGCGAGAACCCGGTCCTCTTCTCTTTCTCTATCTGTCATGTCTGTCCTTTTATATTTCTTTTATTTCTCAAGCCAACTTTGAATTTTAGTTGTTGTAGTATAATGTAATATATGTCAGGGTTCCTGTATGAACTTTTGTTTTGCCATTATGTCTCTAGTGGTAATTTCTGATTTAGTCTTCCATTTGTTTTGTTTTTTTGTTGGTCCATGCTTTTGCTTATTTATGTTTGTCATGTGCTATTCACCACAACACTTGCCTACTGTGTTTACTCACTGTCCTCTTGTCACTGTGAGTTGTCTGTCATTTTCTGTGCGTACCTGTGTTTGTGTTTGTATTTCTCAAACACTATAATATATAAATTTAGACCTGCTTTTTTAAACGTTGTCAGTTCCTCGTACAAATTCTGTCTATGTGTTGTTCTGGCCAAATGTCAGTAGCCTTCACTAAAGTTTTGAATTTTTTCTGACTTATTTTGTGTTGTGCTCTCTGCTTGTTCTGCCTAGCTCATACAGGATCATATGTCATTTTTGTGGATCTTGTGTCCTTTCAGACTGTCCTGGCCTCTCACCTCTCTTGTTGGTGAAGACCTCTGCCTGCTGGTTCACATCTGAATCCGATATTGTACCCTCATAGTCAGAGAGGAATACAGAGAAGGAAATCTATGCTGTCATTACTTTACATGTGGATTAGACACACACACACACACACACACACACACAGAAAGAGAGAGAGAGAGAGAGAGAGAGAGAGAGAGAGAGAGAGAGAGAGAGAGAGAGAGAGAGAGAGAGAGAGAGAGAGAAAGAAATACACACAGCAACAAACACCCATAAACCACCTAGATCCTCCTGCCAAGGTCCTGTCTGGAGTGTTGAGCCCTGACTTTTTCCAGGCTGTGGATCAATGGCTGGATCAGCTCTCTGCTCCTGCTCGCCACACCCTCCCCAAGGGCTCTAAGTCAGGCATTCACAGAGCACTTCCGTTTATAGGGGTTCACTCATTCCACTCCCTGTCTTCAATTTATTTCAGTTTAATTGAATTCAGTTCAATTGAATTTCGTTCATTTCAGATCTGTTCAGTTCAATTAATTTTAGTTCAGTTGAGTTCAGTTCAATTCAATTCAAATTAATTTTGCACCCCATCACCACATCCAGAAAACAGCAATAGTGACTCTCTCTCTCTCTCTCTCTCTCTCTCTCTCTCTCTCTCTCTCTCTCTCTCTCTCTCTCCCTCTCTATCCCTCTCTATCCCTATTAATCCCACAGTGAAGGCAAAACATGAAAAGACAAAGACTGAAATGAGCAATTAAACACAGCAGACAGCCACTGGTGGTCCACTTGTGACTGAAACTCCCCCGTCTCTCTTCTTCTCAGCATTGCCATGTCATGATTGGCTGTGTCTGTGGTAGACGTTCAGCATGGTGGCCTGGGATCTGGCTTCCCACTTCAGCTGTGCTCCCTCTTCACCATTCTACTACCCCCCCCCCCCCCCCCACCCTTAAACCCATGCCTCCCTGGCAGCTCAGCCTGACTGCAGCTATTTCTGTTCCTCAGTGCCGATCTGTCATGCCCATTCTCCACTGAGGGATGAAGATGTTCCACCAAAATTCATTAGCCTGGGACCCTGACTTTTTAGTGAGTCACCAAGAATCATCCCATGTCTTCATACCGTCCTCTTTCAATTTATTTTTTTATCCTTTTTATTCACACTGTGATGAATTCTTGATTTTCACCCACCTCCACAACCAGGAATCCAACGTGTATTGTTAACAATAAAAATAATAATAATTGAAGTCTGCTTCAAACTTAACAGGCAACTGTACCAGGGGACTATCCCTACAGTTCAAGGCACCCTCTCTTTTTTAATAGTTGTCTTATGGGGATGCAATGATTTGATGTAGGTGCCACTTTCATCTCTGTCTTTCTTCCATCATAGCAGACAAATGCTGTTTTTTGGGAGAAGGAAAGCAAACTGATGCTGTCAGACTGTTAGAGTGAAAATAGGTGTCATTTCCTTTAGCACTGCTCAGCACATCCAGAGGTCACTGACCATTGACCTTCTTTTGCTTTGTTTCTGCTTTATTACCATAGCTTCTCCTTTACTTTTTAAAGGAGTGTTTTTAACTGAGATGTGTCCATAATGGAGCAACCTCAGACAGTACCCACTACTTCGGGTCTCTCCCCTTCTTCTTTTCTTTTCCTGCCTCTATCTTTTAAGTAAAACTAATAAATGTAAGGAACATGAGATCTTGAGCTCAGTCCCCTCAGTGTTCTGCCTGTACTCTAATTAACAGGCTGGTCTGGCAGAGAAAGGACCTCGACTTCAGCAGGATCTCAAAATAGAAAGTATACAGTGCCTTGCTGTTGGCTAACAGCTTCAGGCTGTATATAAG
>CM059265.1:9134577-9167077 GCA_030347295.1 Setipinna tenuifilis
TTTTGCTCAGCATATCGACGCAAAAGAATAGCCCCCCCCCCCCCCCCATGGCATTAATCAGGCCTGTGCGCGTGTCAGCAGGATTTTAGGGAACTGTTTCCCCACCTCCACCCTGCACTCCAAGGCACTAACCAAACACACACATTTTACCCAAGAACGATGATGTTTGCTTTAAAGCCTGCGTTAATTACCCCAGAGGACCTGCGGGGTGAATACTAAAGCAGGACAGATCGATACAGGGTTGTAAAAAGGTAGTTTGAGGTGATGCCACCGATTCTGCAGGGAGGCAGAAAAAAAAACGGGAACCGGGTGGCTGTTGGCAAGTTTAGGCTAGCAGCACTGATTTGGTGATTATTCTGAGTGGGTCAGATTTCTGTCTTTTTTCACAGGGGGCCTAAAAGCAGCCTATGGTTTAGCATGTCTTTTTCTGACCATACAACAGAACAGAGGAAGATTTAAAGGCTTTTAAGGCAGAAGAAACAAGAGTGATGTGCCAAGACAGTTTGCACGTACCCTGTGCGTTATAACAGCAGTGCATAGAGCTGACATCATGCCAGTGAGGGCCTCTGATGAAGCATAGAGTGGCGATGGGCGCCGGAGCAGGGATCTATGAGACTGGCTCCCATGCATGAATAGCTAATTGAGAGGATGAATGAGCTCTCTCTCCTTCTCTCATTCTCTCTGCCTCTTTCACTCTTTCTGTGTCTTTTCCCATCTCTCTTGCACATGTTCAGCTGGAACTAAGCTGTCATTTGCATTCTGTGCAAAGCAGGTTTTATGAGAACATGCCATTCCAGCTCTTCTGCTGTGTTTAGAAATCAGTGCTCTCTCTCTCTCTCCCTCTCTCTGTCTGTCTGTCTCTCTCTCTCTATTTGCACATCATCTGATGTTTGATATGCAGTGTTGCCTCTTATGTTCTCTCACTGAAATTTAGAGGCCAAGTCTGCAGCCAGCCTGTTTTGCCGGACTGTTACTGCTCCATTTAAATAGCTTACGTGGTGTGTGGAGTCCTATTCAGCTCCGCTTGAGAGGATACTCAATTGCAGAGCGGGCCATGACTGCCCAGTCAGTGTCGGCCGGGGACGGACTCGTCTGATAGAACCACTTGATGGGGTGAGGGTCACCATATGTGTGGAGAGAGCAGAAACCCATTTAATAAGGAGATGCACACACATGAAATTACCAACTGACAAGGCATTAATTCCATATGTCTCCCATGGCACAGGTGTTAAAGTCATAAAGGGAACTGTCTCTCCTTGTCTTTTTCTCTTACTCTTACTCTGAGTGTGTGTGTGTGTGTGTGTGTGTGTGTGTGTGTGTGTGTGTGTGTGTTTGTGTTTGTGTGCACACATGTGCGCGTGTGAGTGAGGGTGTGCACGAATTTGTTCTGGTGGTCCAGTCTTTGAAGGCAGGTCCAGATGGTCTGGCGGTAGTTCTTGGACATGTTCCCCTAGAATATAACTAAAAAAGCTGGACCACAATGCTTTGCATGCTTCACGGGAAATCGCTGTAAAAAAGGAGTTGTTGCAAATAACTCCCTCATGAGTTTTGTCAGTGCCTTGGCCCTGAATTCAGAGCTTAGCCAACAACAATAATGAAGAGAGAGAGAGAGGGAGCGAGGAGAGGGAAATCTGAAAATTAGATTTTCTCTGCCGAATTGCTGAAAATTGAATTGAGTAAACATCTTTTCCTTAGTCCAGAGCCAATGCTTAGCCACCTCACTTCCTGTAAAAAAGCAGATCAGCATCCTGGCTGCAACTCAGATGCTGTGTGGTGTACTGTTGGGCTTGGACAAGGCTTTGCTCTCCCTCCTTATCTCCCATTCTCTCGCTCTCAATTTATTCATTTTTTGTTTTCATCGCTTCCTTACATACCACGTGGTCTCTCTCTCCATATGTCACTCCAGTGTGACTATCCCCATAAGTTGTAATTAAAACAAATAAACAGATTAATTAAACATACGGCCAATTATGCAAAGAGTGTGGGTGAAACAGGGTGTGTTGCCAAATCTTTCAATTCTCTTTTTTTTAATCTTTTTTATCTTGTAAGATGGTGGCCATTGGACCATACAGCACTAGGCTGACACTGTTGCTGTTGGATCAGCTGCTGGCTGAATGGCAGTGGCTTGCTGTTTGACAAGCTGTGCTTGAAATATTACGAGATGTTGGGATGTGGAACTTATAAAATAGCCTGTAGTGAAACGCTCTAATGATTTGTGAAACACTCTTTTGGGATGCTGTTTCGAGAAAGTAGTCATTTTACATAATATACAGTATGTCACAAAAGTGAGTACACCCCTAACATTTTTGTACTTTTTTTATTATATCTTTCCATGGGAGAAGTCTAAAGATATAATACTTTTCTACAACGTAAAGTAGGCAGTGTACAGCTTATATAACAGTGCAAATGTGCTGTTCCCTCAAAATAACTCAACACACAACCATTAATGTCTAAATCACTGGCAACAAAAGTGAGTACACCCCTAAGTGAAAATGTCCAAATTGTGCCCAAAGTGTCAATATTTTGTGTGGCCACCATTATTTTCCAGCACTGCCTTAACTCTCTTGGGCATGAAGTTGTCACTGGAATCCTCTTCCATTCCTACATGATGACATCACGGAGCTGACCTTGAGTTTGAGACCTTGAGCTCCTCCACCTTCCATTTGAGGATGCCCCACAAATGCTGAATTGGGTTCAGGTCTGGGAACATGCTAGGCCAGTCCATCACCTTCACCCTCACCCAAGGTGTGGTCATCTTGGAGGTGTGCTTGGGGTCGTTACCATGTTGAAATACAGCCATGCAGACCAGTTTGATGCAGTGTGCAGCATATGGTCTGCGCACTGACAGGCGGTCCCCCTACCCCTTCAACCTCTGCAGCAATGCTGGCAGCATTCCTACGCTTATTATTAATAATGCTGAGCACATGCACTCAACTTCTTTGGTCGACCATGGCGAGGCTTGTTCTTGGTAGAGCCTGTCCTCTTGAAGCGCTGTATGGTCTTGGCCACCGTGTTGCAGCTCAGTTTCAGGGTGTTGGCAATCTGCTTATAACCTAGGCCATCTTCATGTAAAGCAACAACTTTTTTTTTAAATCCCCTGAGAATTCTTTTCCATGAGGTGCCATGTTGAACTTCCAATGACCAGTATGAGAGAGTGTGAGAGTGATAACACCAAATTTAACACCACTTCTACCCATTTACACCTGAGACCTTGTAACACTAATGGATCACATGACACCAGGGAGGACAAATGGCTAATTGGGCACAATTTTGACATTTTCACATAGGCGTGTACTCACTTTTTTTTTTAAAGTTAATAGTAACCTGAAAGTATTTAAATTAAGTTTTGGTCCTGGAAATAAATACTCTGTAAGTGATAAAAAGATGCATTATTGATGAGGCATAGCGTCTGTCAGTGCTCTGTCCATTCAGTGTTACCTAATGGTGGTAGCACTTTCTGAGAGACTCCCAAAGTAGTTGGCAATTCAAATACAGCAGCGGATTGCCAGCTATCAGCAGTAAGGATTTAATGAAGATAAAATGTCTAGACAGGTAGGCTCACAGGAGAGCCACCCTAACATTTCATTTTGGTTGCACTCCTGGACTTTCTTTATTTGTGGGGAAAATTTACGGTTATGTTTTTCCCTTGCTCAGTTGCCTATCTGTTGACTGACAGGTCGCTCTAAAAACATGCACTGATTGCTCAAAGGATATTTTTATGATCAGCATAGTATTTTTGTGGTGGTGGTTTACCAATAACTTTTTGCCTTTCTGACACCATTTGTATAGTATTTATTTTGTAAATAAACTGGGAAACAACAATCACAGACCTTGAGTGGGCTACCTACATATTTTAAAGACAGCAACAGATTTTTTCTAAACATTTATGTAAATGTATTCATATAGTATATTATACATGTATTTTTATGTCTTTCATGCAATGTACATGTAACATCTGTCTTCTGACTATAGAGTCATGTCATCTATTAGCCTCATTTTAAATGTGTAAACTTAACTCCAATATCCTGTAAGCACTGTAAGCATTCAAAACAGGATTTATAAGTCATCCTATACTACCGTTTCAAGAAAGATGAACAGAAAAAAAACTACTTCAAACTAGTCAATCTTTCTTGATCGTATTTCAACAATATTCACAGACTTGCCTTACTCCGTATACCCCTTCATGAGTTTAGGGATGAGTTGTTATGTTAAAATGCCTTCTCTTTGCAAAACGAACAGCTGGATACACAGTTGGATGCAATATTTGACACCCCATCTGCAATGTCAAAATGGAACATAACATGCATAGTAGTTGTTATTCTTATTATAGTAATGGTTAGAATTAATAATATTACGAATTTGTTGTTTTACTATTATTTAATGTGAGACTTCTTTCTTGTTGTATTATCATCTACTGTAATTATTATGTTTTAACTCAGTTTGGATAACTCGGTTTGGAGTGTATGGCAAATACTAGGGGAGTAACGGTATACAAAAATCACGGTTCGGTACGTACCTCGGTTTTGAGGTCACGGTTCGGTTCATTTTCGGTACAGTATGGAAATAAAATGCGAAACCATTTTCTTCCTCAGCATGGTGTTGTTTATTTAACCAAAATGTCAATATAGAAATGGAAACAGTAGAAAAATTCGAAGTGCTGCTTGGTACCAATAAGTTAAATGAAATATTCTCAAATTAACCAATGTTTGAAATAAAAATACATTCCTTTTTACAGTAAACAAAATCAACATTTAAAGTGCAGCACTTAGTTCGAGTTACAATAAGGAATTGATTGTAAAGCGTGATCAGCGTGTGGTGTGTTTAGTGCATGACGTTTGCTTAAGAGGCGGGAGTTACAAAAAATTCAGACCAACATGGCGGACACTTGTGGAACCTCTAACGTTAAAGTGTTTGTATGATTTAAAGTCTCTGAGTGACCAAAAGTGATGGTGCCGTCACAGATTGTTATTTAAATATAACACGAACTGACTTAAGACAAGCAGAGTACTCTAGATTACCATTTAATCACTCGAAGTTTTAAGCTAGCAAAGTTATCTTACGACTAACTATTAGCAAGCTGGCTAACAAATACGGTCACAAGCTTGTACTAGTACACAACCTGCATTTGTAGAATGATATTACAACACTTAAATATCATCTAGGCAACACAACGATAATATTTAGCCCATGTAGCCCCTGCAATGTGCAATTTTGAATCAGTTGCTGCTGTTAGATATAGGCTAGCTTGCGGGACAACTTATGTTGGCCAGCCAGTCTGCCATGGTAGACGTCACTCACATCGGATAAGATCCATAAGCTGTCCCGCTCGATATAGGTAATGTCAAATTATCATCTAATAGTAATTTAACACATTACATATATGGCACCAAAGGGTAGGATAAGAGGCAGACCAGTGGTGCATGATGACCCTATTTCACATACCTATTATGGCAGGAGTATCGTGTAAGTGGAATTAACAGTGAAACGTGTGTGTATGGTGCTGAGGGTAGTTTGGGGGAGCTGGTGAAATCGGTGAACAGTTCAGGGGAGTCATGAGTTGAGCACTAAGTGTAGTTTGGAGGAAAAGGTGAGATGAGTGGAAGGTATAGTTTGGGGATGACACCAGTATTAGGAGCCATGGCTGCTCCCCTGGTTCCCAGAAGGTCCATCTGTTGGAATGGAAGAGACATTGAGAGGAGCAAAGCTGTCAGGGTGAATCAAAGTCACCAAGGCAGCCATCCTACATATACACTGACGTTTGTGTGTGTGTGTGTGTGTGTGTGTGTGTGTGTGTGTGTGTGTGTGTGTGTGTGTGTGTGTGTGTGTGTGTGTGTATGTGTGTGTGTGTGTGTGTGTGTCTGTCTGTCTCTGTTTGTGTGTGATTTAGGGGAATTCACATGGAGTTTGCTGTCAGATATTTCTACCTTTATTCCCCTCATGTTTGTCAGTACCTATGTTGTATGTGTGCTTTAGGGAGACGATAAAAACAGGAAAGCTGAGAAATGCAAGTCAACAAGAGAGAAGAAGAAAGTGAAAAACAGGACGAGAGAGAGAGTTAGAGGGGTGGTTACCTGCATGTTTATGAGTGCTAAGATAAAAGGCACGTGAGGCATCAAGAGGCACAGTGCATTCCTCCTGGAGAATCCCCCCCTGACATCCAGCCAATTATGTAGCTCTGCGTCCCATGTCAACTCCCGAGGAACAGACATTAATCAAAGCAAACTTTCAAGCAGCCATAATTATGAAAACAAGTCCGGGCCCACTGAGAGTGTTGCCGCTCATCTCATGCTCCGTGTTGCCTTATTGGTCCATCCCCAGGGCATGGGGGCATCTGATTGCCCATCCCCTGAGACAGATGCCATCTGATTGGTGAAACCCTGGGTCAGTGAGGCATGTGAGTATGTCATGTTAAGGTGGTGGTGCTCTGCGGGACATGACCAGGAGCGCCCCAGTCCTGATGCAGGAACAAGTGAGTTTCGATTGGCCTCATGCAGGCGTCGTGTTTGTCACATTGGTCATGTCTGGAGAGTAGAGGATCTATCGGTTGAAGTTAAAACAGAGCTCATTCCCTGTGTGAAATTGCAAGTAAAATTCAGGATCAATGTAAATCAATACTCTCTATTGGAGCTCAGTTAATGGACCCAGTCCAACCATACAGTGTGTCTGTTTCACTCAGGGGGTTCTGTGGCTTTTGCTAGATAGATCCAGGTCACAGCGAACAGCGGGCGAGGCCGAGTGATTACCGTGGCAATGGAGTCGTCGTTAGCGCAGTCTCGGGTGACTGAGCGAAGCTCACCGGTGATTTATTGTGTTTTGGCGGAGTGGGGCATGATGACTGCTGGACACAAAAGGTCAGCAGAAAACATGTTTCTGCACACTTATACCACAAAGGGCCAGTTCTATGGTGTTGTGTGTTTGAGCGTGTATGTGTGCCTGTGTGACAGAGAGAGCTTAAGAGAGAGAAAGAGAGAGAGGGAGGTGAGGATCTATTAAGCTTTTGAAACATCAAGTCAGGTTTTAACCATGAACCACTAGCTCTCTCCTCTCTCTTGAATCCAAGAGAGGGGAGAGAGCTAGCCTCTTGACAAGCCCAAGCCCAAGACTCTCGACCAGTGAAGTGAAATTGCTCATCATTTTCCTTCTCCTATTGCTGTTCTTTTCTTTTCTTTTCTCTTCTTTTCTTTTCTTTAATCCCTCTTACTCATCTCTCACTCATCTCTCTCTCTCTCTCTTTCTTGCTCTCGCTCTCTCTGTTTTGGCTCTCTGGGATTCATTTTCTATGTGCAATGACACGATATCACCAGACCTCTTCTTTTTTTTTTCTTTTCCATGTTTTTATCAGTGCCCCCTGTCTCTTTCACCACTTCTTTTTCTTTTCCTCCTGTGTGACTGTTCCTTCAGAGGCCAACCATGCGGTTGTGTGTGAATCAGACAACCCAGGATAATTCAGATCTCTCTGTAGTGCCAGTGCTGGCCTGCAGTGCTCCTGACAAAAATCAATAAGGGGAATTGTCACGCTTTCCCTCCAGACTGTCTCATCCTATCGGTGAAGATGGTGACGAGAGCAACTGGGAGAGGCAGTTCATGGAAGTCAGAGTGAGTTTGGCAGAAAAACAATAGAAGATGATGCTCTCAACACAGCTTAGCCACTGCTCTCTCACACACACACACACACACACACACACACACACACACACACACATGCACACACACACACACACACACACACATATGTGTGTGTGCGCGATGCATGCATGTGTGTGGCAAGCTATTGAGGCCTAAGCACGACCATGACACCACAACTACTTCACCCCATAAAACCTCCCCAGAGACCCTGATGTTGACACCAAGTGCCTGCTTCATTTGGGAAATGGGCTGTAGAATTCTCAAGGACGCTGCTGGCCCAGTTTGTGATGACTTGAGTTTGCATGCACATTTCCTGGAATATAAAATAAACAGCCCACCCCCTTCCCAGACTCTCCCCTCCCTGCGGAGTCCCCACCCCCCCCCACCCAGCCAATCCCCCTGTATCTATTTTTTCACAAGCTACTCTTTAAGTCGACGATGTGGTGCAGCGTATTAATGGTGTAATGCATTAAGCTGTTATAACTACTGACCCCCCCAACACACCATCAGCACCCAGCAGGGGTTCCTGTGGTGATGAAGAAGAGAACTCAGCTGTCACCAACCTCATTGTATACACATAAGCCTGATAGATGAGGTGCCGCAACCACGCTCAGCCCCTGCCCTTAATAATCACCATTTTCTGGATGACTGTAGCCCAGCATCTCGGCAGGCGAAAGCCGAGGAGCAAAAGAGACGGGCGTAATGCAGCGTGTATTTTTGGAAGCACTCTCTCCAGTGACTGCCAATTACCTTAATTAAAGCCCTTGCCCCTCACGCTCTGCACTCCTCCACTGCCTCAACCCTCACCATCCCTACCCCCTTCTTGCCACAGGGGTATGTGAAAGGGAGAGTTAGCAGAGGAGGGAGGGAGCTTTTCAGGCCTTTTACAGTTGTGTAAAGTGACAGGATTTCTTTTTTTAAAAAGATGCAAAGCCTAAGACATTTTTTGTCATCTGCAGATTTTCATTCTTTCAGCCCTGTACAAAGACGTCTGAAGACAAAACACATGCCCTCTTGGTCTGCCCAAACTTTGCGTTATCTCTCTCTCTCTCTGTTTTGGTCTCTTCCTCCCTCTTTCTCTCCTCTCTCTCTCTCTTTCTCTTTCTCTTGCACTCTCTCTTCAGTGACTGGTTTCCTCTCTTCTTACTTGTACACATTTAGGTTCAAACCTGCTTCCTGGTGAACTCTCCTCATTTATCTCCCCATTCCTATTCAGTCTCTTATCTCAGTCTTTTTATCCCCTCCTGTTTACCATCCCTCCTGCCTGCAAGATGGCACACTCAGATGCACCACACCAAATAGCCCTCCCACCCACCTCTTTCCATGTCTCTCCATCTCCCATCAGCAGTGATGTGCCTGACCTGCATGTTTTCACTGTTATCCCTCTCTATCATTTGCTCCCACTTGCATCAGACAACATATGAGCAGTGCACCAGTGACCACTTCCCTCTCATTGGTCTCTCTCTCTCTCTCTCTCTCTCTCTCTCTCTCTCTCTCTCTCTCTCTCTCTCTCTCTCTCTCTTTCTCTCTTCCTCCTCTTTCTCTTCCTCTCTCTCTCTCTTCCCCTCTCTCCCCCTCTTCTCTGTCTGTCTTTCTCTGTCTTTCCACTGGTCTGGTGACTGCTGCGTGAGTGGTGGTGGTGGCCAGATGTCTCCCAGCTGGAGTGTGTCTGGAGCGGCTGAGGCTGCTGGGATGGCGGCGGCTTAGCTGCATCTCTGCTGACAGAGGCTAATGTCAACACCATGTCCAGAGCCCACACTACAGCTGTGAGGCCATTTTCACCCTGTGCCACCAGGACCCCTGAGTCAAAAAACAAATAGCTTCTAAAACACTGGACTAATGTCTGAAGCTTTGTTGAGTACAGTGGTAAGTTCCAACTTCCTCTTAGGTCCATTGTCTCAGGAGTGGGTACACAACTACACTTATGTACCCACACATGCTTACACACACTTACATGCACACATGCACACATGCATGCATGCACACATGCACGCATGCACACACAAACACACACACACACGCATGCACATACACCCACACACACATACACACACATGCACGCACACATACAAACATCTTTCTTTTTTAAAAACAATGGAATTGCAATAATATTTTTGTATTATTATTTTTTTAGGCAACAGATACATTAAAACTCTTCTCTTTTTTTCTCTTGCACCAGTGAACACATGCACACGCATGCACGCGCACACACACATGCACGTACACACACACAAGCGCCCTCCCCCTCTTCCTCTCTCTGGCCTCTGTAATCAATGTATCATCGCTGCGAAGCGTGATGGAGGTGGGAGTGGAGTGGGTTGCAGGGAATGAACGCATCAGCGGCCTGCATGGTGAGTGGGCTTGACCTCTTCACTTCAGCTCAGCCTGCAGAACAACAAGTTATTTTTTAAAAAAATGAGGCAAAATAGCAAGCAGAAATGGATTTGAGAAGCAGACAAGGGAGCTAAATAGAGAAGCTTACACAAAAGTAAAACATAGATAGATAGATAGATAGATAGATAGATAGATAGATAGATAGATAGATAGATAGATAGATAGAGAAACAAGGGTGTAGTGAGAGAAGCCTGTGATGAAGGATACAGGGGGAGAGAGTGATAGCCCCCCTGTGGATGCCCTACACAGTGCTCATAAGCACTCCAAACCGATGTGCATTTCAATGATTCATACAGTGACCCCCACAGCAATTCATTTCTGGACTCAACTCGATCACATGCCTGCTGCACTGCAACTGCCGTAGCTGGGTAAAGTTTGACAGGACATTCCCCAGGCATCTCCTTTTCTCCTCCTCCTCTCTCAAATTGACACACACATACACACATGTGCATACACACACATACAGACACACACAGACACATACACACTTCTATATGCTGCCTATCTCTGCCTGGTTTGCAAGGCAGTTCGGAGGGAATTTTAATTAACCATGGCACTGCAGGCATGAGAAAAAGGAGGGCAATTAGGAGATGGCCAAAGTGAAAGTCCTGATCTGCGGACATTTAGCAGGGCAATTACGCACACATTAGCATAAAACAAGTTGGGCTTAATGAAATAATCCTATTAACCATCTCACTGTCTGCCTCACTCTCTCTTTGTTAGCAAGTGCCACATCACAGCGGTGGAGCGGGCCATGAGAATAAAAGACAGTGAGCCCAGCATCAAGGTCATTCCGTTTTCAATTTTGTTTTTGCTTATGTTTGCTGCCTGCACCCATGCAGAAATAAGCCAGTAGTGTCAGCGTTGTGTATCGAAATCATCAGCGTTTTACAGTCATTTGTCTTAACTCATGCTGAGGAAGGTAAGCTGCTCGCCAAGGGCTGTAACTGTTCTCTGAGGAAGTCTTCCTCTCACTCTTCCTTAGAGGTCTTCTATGCCCTCCAACTATGAATAATGTTTTCTTTTAGTTGTAATGGGTTGAGAAAAAAAAAACATGGTTATCAAACTCATTAGTTTCATTTGCATATGGTAGCTGAAAGTTTAATGAGACAGTTGTTCACCATATGCAGTTTCAATAGAATTAATATCTTAGCACACTGAACACACGCACGCACGCACGCACGCATGCACACTCAGACACACACACCTACAGCTGTGACTAACTGTCTATGTATGTATGTATGTATGCATGTGTGTATATATGTATATATCTATGTATCTATGTATAGATGTACTGTATCTATGTATGCCTATATCATTTAATATTCAGGCCTGAGTGACTCTTACTTTCCACCTCACCAGTTCTGGCCCTCCCCTAGGCGTTCTGTGCTTATCTTAACTGCCCAAGCTCATGTCCCCATTGTGCAATGTATAGAACCAGCCAATGGGGTTCCATTTTGCCCCAGTGGAAAACAGTTCTACCTGTAATTAAAGCAAATTGCTGTATTTCTTTAATCTAATTGCACAAAACATGGGTCAGTGCATTGTGCTTGACTAGTCATCTCATTACTCATTTCCAGGAATGAAGTGCGCAGGTTTGTCAGCGAGTAATTAACTGAACAGCCCAGCCTGCTCAGCCAAACGAACCGACACTGCATGTGTCTGTGTGTGTGTGTGTGTGTGTATGTATGTGTGTGTGTGTGTGTGTGTGTGTATGTGTGTGTTTCTGTGTGTGTGAGTAATTAACCGAGCAAGCTGGCCAGCCCAGCCTGTTGTGTTCTCCCAGTGAGATGGACCTCCATCTATGTGTGTGTGTGTGTGTGTGTGTGTATGTGTGTGTGTGTGTGTGTGTGTGCTGGTATGTGTAAGAGGGAGTGAAGTGTGTAGAGTATGGGTGAATGTAATTAAACCTGAAGGATGTACTGTGATATTGCCTCTGGCTCCAGGTAGTCCTTCATTTCAGAGGATCTGATCTACAATAAGCTAGCCATCAGCCCACACCCAAATAGCAAAATGTATTCCCAGCATGGGCTTGAATGACATTTTCTAGCTTTCAAAATATCTAATAGGAACGGATAGCATTTTGGATGAGAAATTGTGGTGTACACGGCAGCATGTGCCATTGTTTTCTGTTAATGCTGCTTGCATTCTGAATGAGATTTTATAGATGCCATCTATGGCAGGATGCTCATTCTGAAAGCCCAATCAATCCCAGCCTGCACATTTGAGAGGAGTCAGGTATTGTATGATACGTGGGGGCGGCCGGTGTTGTTATGCTTGTGCATTTCCTTTCCTCCTGGCACCTTAATGCATTCCAGTGTGATGAACAGCACGATAGACAAGACACTTCGAAATCATTGCCCATTCAATTCACTTCCTGCATTTTTGTCCTCAGACACTAATTTGTCATAGAATGAAATGGATTTTGAAATAGATTGCACTTTGTTATCCGATCTGGCATGCCAGGATGAAGAAAAATCCAATTTGTATGGAACACAGAAAAAAATGAATGAAACATAAAGTGGTTGAGGGTAAACCCCAGGATTGCTGACCTTCAGCTTTTACACAGAGGCAGTGAAGAAAGGCTGTGTATCACATATTAGGGTTGTAATTCTGACATGTTTGTAATACAGGGCCTCATTAAAGCAGATTAGCCTACAGGTCAGCCTAGCGCTGAAGTTAATATGTGTTCACATCTGTACTTGTTGTTGTGGTGATGAAGTGCTGGGCCAGTGCCGACTCGAAGGCTGACTGATAATTAAACTTCAAGTGTACTAACGACTGCTTCCATCTAATCTATCTGGTTTGTGTGTGTGTGTGTGTGTGTGTGTGTGTGTGTGTGTGTGTGTGTGTGTGTGTGTGTGTGTGTGTGTTAGTAAAGACCACTGGCCTCATAATGTCAACGCTTCATCCAAGCCTGTCTGTTAAGGATAGATGAGAAGTTCAGTAACTGTCTCTCTGGGTTTTCCTAAAACTTCAGTCTTGTTTTGTCATACAGCTTCTGCTCTACATGTGCTACGTGCTTGTAAGATTACAGAAAGTTTGCATTTAGATGCATTTATTGTATCTGTGTCATTATACACAGGTGCTGCATGGAGGAAGATGCTAATTTTCTGTTGTTACAGGATAGCATTACCAGCTCAGTAGGTGGTTTTAACCCCCTGCTCAAACATGTGAAGTTCTGTCATCAGTCCTGGAAGCATAGAAAAAAAGAAAGACACAAGGATAGTGTGTGTGTGTGTGTGTGTGTGTGTGTGAGAGAGAGAGAGAGAGAGAGAGAGAGAGAGAGAGAGAGAGCGATAGGGGCTCTACCCTTATCATGTAACAGGACTGTTTGATGTCAAGTCTTTCATCTAAAAGTACCTGATTTAGAAAGCAAACTATTCTCTCTTCCCTCTCTCTCTCTCTCTCTCTCTCTCTCTCTCTCTCTCTCTGCCTTTTATATAAAAGGCAACAATTAGCACTGTAAACCACAAAGTCTAATGTTTAGGATAAAATGAGTGCATATATACAGACTGAAGTCTCTCTATATGTAGTATTTGCAAAAATACACATCTTATTTTTAGAAAATACTTAAATGAATTCTATTTTTAATTGTGCCATTAATTTCCCTCATTCTTTCAAAATTTCTGTCAAACACTGACTTTTTTGACCATAAGCCATGGTCAGCTGTGAGTTGTTATACAATGACTTCTCACAAGGAGTTCTTCTCAGCTCTTTCAGGGCCTCTGGGTCTTGTGAAAACAACATTTTCCCCTAACTCTCCTGAGGAAGACATTGTATCCTGGACTCTGATACGGTTGCCTCGTGTCAAAGCACCAGGTCGTGTTCCTGTGTAAGAGAGAGAGAAAGCAAGAGAAAGAAAAGGGGGAGGTGGTGAGCAGGTGAGAGAGAGAGGCCTTAGTAAGCTCAATGGATAAATGATTGTGTCTGAGCTCTTCAAGGCTCTGAGGAATGGAATGAGATAGTCGGCTTGGGGCACTTGGCTGCCCCATCTCGTCGTCTCACTCTGAAAAATGAGGTGGCGTCATTGTGTTGGCCTTTTCCCGTCAAATGAAAGCCAAAGAACTCTATATAAAACTCCTACATGAAATGATCCGATTTCCTACATAGAGCTGTTTCCAGGTTCGGTAACCCATGGGAATCTGGTGTTATGACATGTCATTATTACATTACAGTTCTGCCTCATAGCTACGAGTTTGTGTAGAGAAATGTGGTTTACTGTACATCTGTGTCATTTGTACAAGGATTGTGTTAGGGATGACAACCCATAACAATTGATGGTATTCTCCAGTAAGCCACATCCCGTTTGAGAGAGTTCTGTACAATAGGGAATCATTTATAAATTACAAGCCCATTTGAACATAAGCACACACAAACAAAATAAGATGAGGACAAGGATGGAATGTTTCATTTGCATTTTTATGCATCGTGTGCAGCAGAAACCATCTCTGTGAAATAGCTGAGTGCTTAGTATAATATGTTGCAGCCCACCCTGCTCTTGTTTGGTTAGTTTTCGTGATTTTATTCTGATTTCATGTTGAACACCATTATCTGCTAAGTGGGTCACTTTATCCTCCATGTGTGAACTCTTTCACACTCCTGAGGGCTTATAAATAGAAAATTTAACAAACCCTGAGAGGAAGCTGGAGAAAGACACCTTAGGGCTAATGCTACTCTCCTTGGTCCATGTTTCCTACACTACCCCCCCCCCCCTTCTCTCACTCTCTCTCTCTTTCTGTCTATCTATCTATCTATCTATCTATCTATCTATCTATCTATCTATCTATCTATCTATCTATCTATCTATCTATCTATCTATCTACCTGTCTTCTACATCACATCCACTAAAAATCAACATCAAATGCAATGTTGACCCAAAGGCAGCAACCAGAGATGTCGGCAGCTTCTAGCCACATCTGTCAACATGTTGTGCTGTGGGTTGAGTGAAAAACAGCCATGAGAGTGAAGGCGTGAAAGAGCCTCTGTCTGGAGACACTGTCCCCACATTGGAGTGTGTCATCTCGTCAAATTCCACTCTTCCTCTCTTCTTTGCTCTCTCTCTCCCTCCCTCCCTCTGCTGCTCTGGATCAGGCTGACGGGAGCACGCAGTAAAAAGGACAGAGGAAGATGACAGGAGAGGGAGGCTACAGAGAGCGTGGGAGAGGAGAGTTCCTGCAAGGACAGCGGCGATAAGGAGGATGGCTAGAGAGAGGGGCAGGATAGAGAGAAGGGAGACCAGGCTGAGGCAGAAGAGGATGGCTGGGAAATGAACACACAGAGAGAGAGAGAGAGAGAGTGGAGAAAAGTAAAGGGAAAATCAGAGGAGGATAAGAGGAAGGGAGGAGTGGAGGGAGAGGGGAAGGAGGAGGCTTTGACACAGCAGTCTGTCAATTTAATGTGGAGCCAGCAGGGGCCTCACATCTGTTAAGGGAAAAGGGATGCCTATGTCAGCCACCCCCCCCCCCCCCCCCCCAAACACACACACACATGCACACACACCCATCCCACACTCCTCTATAGCTGTTCTTTTTTCTTTCCCTCCCTTTCTCTCTTGTTTTCTTCTATGCTATTTCTGTCACACTCTTTCCCTCTTGTCTGCCTCAGTTTCTCTTTTTCTCCCTCCCACTACCTTTCTTTATGTGCCTCTCCCTCCTTTCTGTCCAGCTCTTTTCCCTCTACTTCTTGCTTTCCTCCTGTAGCTTGTAGAGTCTCATCTCTTTTCATCCATCTCCCCATACTTATTTCCTTCTCTCTCCCTTTCTTCCTATGTGTGTGTGTGTGTGTGTGTGTGTGTGTGTGTGTAGTCTAGGTGCCTATGTTGTCATCCAGAGACTAAGCAGGAGTTGATTTGATCACTGTTGATCATAACGCTGAGTGCTTACACACTTGATTTAGTATTTGTATGCTTATGCGCGAGGGATGTTAGCCATGGTGTGACTGCAGCTCAGGATATGGCAGACTAAGCTGTTACCAGTCTGGGGAGGAACTGGCTGATAGCACCACTTTGAACCCACAAGAATTAGTGGTGATGAGAGAATGGGATGGATGTAAAGAGAGACACTGGGTGAGAGAAAGAAAGAAAGAAGCAGAGAATAGGCAGAGAATACTACTCTGTCATCTTTTGTGGGCTGCCTGTTTTTAGTGCAGGTAAGCGAATCTGCCTTGCCAAGAATTTTACGACCTTGGCATCCGTTCCAATGCTCCTCTTTCTTCCTTTCTTCCATCCTTCCGTCTCCTCTCGTCTCGGCCTGCCATGCTTGCAGGAAGCAGAGCAGGTGCATAATGCTGCCAGAGGTGGCGATGATCGCTTGATGGTTGGCACTGCCACAGATGTCTCCCGTAAACCCTGAAGGCTACGGCGGTACCAAGGGGAGAAGTGTCCTCAGCACACAGCCTTTCCTGCCACACCCTACCCTCACCTACTGCTTCCATTTCAGTTCAGTCCATTGTTGCTTCATTAGCTTAGCTATTTAGACAGAGCCCTGCCATTACTGTCCTTTAAAATATTCAGAATTATGTTGCAGTGAAAAATGAGTGTATGTCAGGTAACATAACGTGTATGGAGAGAACAATAGCTGTGAGAACTAGAAAAGCACTAGGAGAGCGCAGACCGCCTGGTCAACCAGTGAACCGATTTTCACCAAAAAAGAATCACCTTGAGGCAGTGACAATACCAACATAATGATACATTCATGACTTTTAGAGTTATTTTGCTAACCAACAGACACACAAACAGACAGATGGATGCCTGCAAAAACAAAACCTCTTTGGCAGAGGTAATAACAAAAACATCTATGGCAAATGGGAGCATCTGTGACCTAGTGGTTACAGAGTTGGTCTTGGGTCACAGGTTCCAGTAGGAAAAATGGGGGTGGGGGAGTAAATAGCTAGTGCTCTCCTGCATCCTCTTCTATGGCTGAAGTGCCCTTGAGCAAGGCATCTCCCACATTGCTCCAGGGACTGTAACGGAAACCCTGTACCCTAAATACCTCTAAGTATCTCTGAATAAGAGTGTGAGCTAAGGGTAATGTAATGTAATAAAAATGTAAAACCAGTCTCTCATTCTCTATATTGCAGGAGCACTAGTAGGGTAACAGTCTACTTGAAATGGGTTGTTAGATTTAATGATCAAGGTGACTTCGTGTTGACTTTTAAAAAATATCAAGGTTAAAAGTTAATTACTGTTAGTGTAAAGATTGGTCACTTTTCAAATATAAAGGTGGAATAAAATGTCAGGTATCTGTTTTCCTCTCTTTTTCTTCTTCTGTTATTCTCATTGACCTTTCCCCTTTACTCATTTTCTCCTACCTCTATTTTTTTATTTTCTTATGGCATATTGTTATTCGCTCATCTTTCCCTTTGCTTTGCTTTTCTGTTCATTTTTTCTTTTATTTTCTCTTCTTTGCTTTTGTCTGTCTGTTTTCTGAACCGTGAATAAAAGTACTGCTTAGATGGAAAATGGCCTTCCATCAGCAGAGTCGTTCTCTCCAACAGTGTCAAACACATTTATTTTCCACCCTGTGACTCCTGGCAGGATGTGTTGTAACAATTTGTAAACATGGAATGCAGGGAACTCAATGGCCCTTTTCAGTTTACGTTCTTTCCCCTCTGCCTAATTGTCTTCACGAGGCTGGTTGCAATATTTGACTTTTTGCATTAAAGATGCTGAAGTACAGCCAAAGGCATAGCTGGAGAATTTGTTGTGTAATGTGTGCACGTTTAGGGCATTTGGCAAAACAGTCCCTCCCAAATAGTGGTCCAATCCCACATATGGGTCTCTCTAAAATACATATTAGTTTATTTCATTTGATAACCTACCCCTCATTCCCAACACCATCCATTCTCCACAACTCTGACTCTGTGATCTGAAAATATGGCACAGTATAAGGGATGACATGAAGCTCTCTGACTTGATTGACAGGATTGAAAGACAGTGAAATCCTATTTTTACCTTGTGTTGCAGAGTACATATATATGCATGCAAACACAGTTCACACATTGAAGATCAAGGATGGTAATTTTTAGTTTGAAACTAAACTTACACATATTGCATATACTTTTAAATATATTTGCATAATACATGCTTATTTACATAAATGTAAACACTTACACACATGCTGACACACATAATTCACTCAGTTTCACAAGTACATTCACACCTGCCCTCTTTCCATCTCTCTCCCACACTCCACAGGTCCTGCTAAGTGCACTGCCATGGTGCTTCTTGATTATGCACTGTGTAGAAGTCAGGCAATGTTGGCCCATCACCTGCTAATGGCAGGGATAATTACCTTGTGGAGGGGGTGGGAAGCCAGCCTTGGTTCCTGCTGAAGTCACAGAATAGGGCTGAACTCGAGGACAAGCACAACTCACACCTCCGGCTGTCAGTGTTTGCCCCAGCTGTGCTAAACTGCATATCAAGCCATTTCATTAAATCTCTGTGGGCTATACACTTCAGTGTAACTTCATTGTTTGGGAAATCAGCAGTAGCCCTTTGTACCTTATCAACTACGAGCACAGGCACAATATCAGAAAAAAGGGCAATTATGCAAAACAGTCTTTGTAAAATCTTGCTATTGTATGTAATACCTGCCTTCTCAACACACCACTACCTTCCACCCTTGATTTGACAAGTTTACCTCAACATGCAATTGTTGCTTAAATGCTGGTCTGTTAATTACCACACCACATTAAAAGATTGGTAAAGGTGGTTGTTAAGTTAGGTTAAGTGTACAAGAAATCATATACTGTTATAGAGCAAGGTCATTTCAGCATGTATTTTCTCTATACTTTTTGTAAATACTTTTGATCAAGATGGTCTCTCTGTGTGTCTTTCTCTGTGTCTTTCTCTGTGCCTTTTTTGTGTTTCCCTCTCTGTGGGTCTGAACCAGCAAATCATGCACAGTAGCTCAGCCCACTTCTGCAGTAACACATCTGCAACATTCTCCGTCTAGCTGCAGCTAGCACTCCTTGTCCTATACTCCCCATTTGATAAATGGATCCACTGTTCCCTGTGCCGAACTATCTCTCCATGCATTAATGTAAACCCCACCTCTCTTTCTCCACAAAACATTTTGTTGTTGACATGTAACTTACACTTTCCCAGAATCTGTCATCTCTTTGGTAACCTATCCATCAATCCATGTGTCTGACCTGTCACCAACATTCCCTGTATTTTTTGTGGCTTCTCTCACATTGTGAATTTCTTTGTTTTGCTGTCTATTGTGTCGGTTTTGATTATTCCTGGTTAACTCTACATCCCTGCATATTGTAATATTTTGAACAAGTTCCACAAAGTGGTTAATCACTCAGAACTAATCATTTGGTATCAGACAGCTTTTTCACAGAACCGTCAGGCTGTCTCAAGAACAGGACTTGCATCCAAAGTGCTAACACTCCAGAAACAAATTCTTCACTTTCGGCCTACGCTCAGCACACCACACTGCACCAACTTGCAGTTCATAGACAGTTTACCTATTGCTGAACTAACCAACAAGGCCTGAAAACAAACTTCTCACTCTTGACATCAGCTGAGTTAGCAAAGCACATCATTGCGTACACCTCCTCTGTCACAGCAGTTGTTTTGCCATATCACTAACACTCCATTAGCGTTCCCTACAAACTCTGCTGAACTCATATCACTTGCGTGCTCTGCTGGAGTAGCTTCACATCTGTTAGCAGTGAGTAGTCACCTCTCATTCTGTCATAATGTTTACGCTGTGTATGTGAAAAACCTGCTTTTCATCCCACTCTGTTTTTGCATGCATTGTTCACTGATAGCTGCAGAGAAGTGTGTGAATACACACTCACGCACACCTGCATAGACACACACACACACACACACACACACACACACACACACACACACACACACACACACACACACTCAGGCTATAGATTTTAATAGTACAGTCCTTGAATGTTGTGTTGCTCCATGAATAATAGTACATTCTTTTGCACTGCACCCATACATTTTGCCTTCCTCTCAGTTTTATTCTAATTAACTCTATTTACTCTATATGTGTTGTGTATTTAACCTCAATCATGTGAATATCAAGACTGTCTTTAATTAATCTGTTTCTTGCATATTAGCGCCTTAACACTTAGTCCGTTGATCACTCTCCTGTTTTGTGTTGCTGGAGAGTTCCTCTGACTGAAGGCTGATGCCCCCTCTTTAACCCAACTCCTCCAGCGTTCTGTTATCTGATGAGAGAAGATGTCCCATTTTTATGTAACAAGCACTTGCAAAAAAGAAGAAAAGAAAAAAACTAACTTGCCTTGATTACACACAAGGCTGCCTGTGATTGCATGTATGGTAATGGAGTGTCCCTTCTGTGCAAACTGCCCTTGCTCATTATCTTGTCACTCATAGCTCCTCATTGGGTCTGGTTATGAAAGCCGTGGTCTGGGTCAGCTACAAGAGTCAGTAATAGAAGGCTCTGTGGTCACTCAGCAGTGCAGAAGAAATCCAATATGTGTAGGGAGCAGAGACGGCTCACTCCATGCCCTGTCATCCATCTGAATTATGTCCTCTGTTGGAGGAATAGCCAGTTGGAGTTCATGGCCTTGCTCTTGTGTAAGTCACCAAGTCATGTGTCCTCTTTTTAAAAATTAATAAATCCACCATGGCTGCTTTAATAAATATGTTGTTCTCATGACATACTTTAATGATTTTAGACAGCGATGGCTCTCTTCTTAATTGATATTCTATTGATTAGCAATAGCATCAGTCACTAGAAAAAATAACCATAGTGTTTAGTGTGATAAATGTTGATTTATTTTGTATGAGTGTTTACCTAACAGGCGCAACACGTCCAAGTGAATCTGAGTTATTAAAAATACAATAACACTTACAGTTCTTTTTTAGTATATCTACATGTGGCAATATATAATATTATCTATTTACACTGTACATACCTAACACACACCCTTACCCCTACCCCTATGGTACAGTGTAAGTACATAATGTTACATATTGTTACACATCTTGTTACACTGTACCTAATTAATGTAACAGTGTTGTTAAAATAAAGTGTAACCTAATTATAATTTATTATGTGGGTGAATTTTTGTGTGTTTGAATAAAATGTATGGGTCAGGACTGTAAGTTTAAACATGAGACATTTTCTCAGCTTAATGAAACCCCAGTCTGGTTGACTGCTGACTGCCAAAGCCAGAACAAAAAAGGGGTGTAAATTGAGAAGAGAAAGAAAAAAAAGAAATATTCTGCTTTGACAACACATAGCCATTGGCGTCAACAAGCAGAGGCTATTATCTGTAGTGAGCGGGCTTCCTGCTCTTAATCCCTGGAAAATCCTCTGGAAAAACCAGTGAAACTCTTCCCCTACCCGAAGGAGCAAGGCCCAGGCCCGGATTTGCACTTGCCAAGTAAACTGCATGGTGAGGTGGCCAGGGGATGAGAAAATCCAAATGACGTGCACCAATAGTGCCCGAATCCCTTATGGTGTGACGTATATATTTGCACTTTGATCAGCATGCCCTTCTCTTCAACTGCAGCTAGGATAAAGACAGCAGCATATTCACTCCATGTGTGCTTGTTTTTTGTGAGTTCCACTAAATTAGGTCTACCAGGTTTGGCATCAGTTTAAATGTAAACAGATCAAGCATTATATTTTTTAAGAGAATGGTTCGATCAGTGCCTCTACTAAATATTTCAGACTTGTTCACTTTTCTGGCCAGAAAAAGACTGAGCAGCATCACTGCTTTATTTTTAGTTGCACCTGTCCCTCTCATTGACTTGATGAAGATTCTATCTCACTAATTACTCTGACCCAGTTCTGTCTGGTGGTCTACATAGACATGTGGGCGAGGGGCTTGGCGGCAGTGTCTTTCTCATTGCCTGGCAGTCTGGCAGGGGGACTTTGTTTTTAGCCCTTGGCTGCAAAGGCAGCACAAGCAGCCGCAGGAGTTTGTTGTCCTCATGGTCTCATTAGTAAAAGACATATGTTGTAACTGCAGAAGATTAATGGCTGTAGCCATTCAGTTTGTTGCTGTTATGTCTCTGCATGGTTTGGGAGTAAAGTTAGATTGCTGAAGTTTAGAATGTCACAGGCCTAACTAACCCAAATGTTTTGTGTGTTCTGCAAGTATCTACCCCACCACCTCGAGCTGTTTAGAATGCAACAGGGGTAATTTGACTTTGCTGGGGTCAAAAAGGGTGAGCTTTAAACCATCACATAGGACGGGAGGGAGAGAGGGTGGGAGAGGACTGGCAGGTGAGAGAGGTGGGGTGTGCTGGATGGGGGAATCAAGTTTGGTGGGGGGTGGGCTCAAAGGGGTATCCTTTGGGAAGGGAGAGTGCAAGATGAAAGAGGGGCTTTGAAATGTAACTTCACCCCCGACCTCCCACTCCAATTCAATCCTGAAACAGTGCAAAAGAACACTCCCCACCCCCACCCCACTCACTCTCTTACTCATTCTTTCCTCAAACACAAAGTCTAGTAAAGGGAGGCAAAATAACTTGCCAAACAAAACGGCAACAAACAAGATCAACAGTGAAGGAAAACAACAGCAAACAAAGAGCTTTGTGATTTCTGTCTCCTCGGCAGCGATTTGCCCTGAGTCTGTGACCTGCTGTTGGAACGGTTGATGTGCTGTGATGTCTTGTCTGTTGAACCAGCGGGGCTTTATAGCTCACGCATTGATGGCTGCTTGTGCCAAGTGATAGCAAATCTGCTGGCTGTCTCCAGTGATGACTTTATAAAATATAAATCTCCATCGCTTTGGACACAACCTGGTGATTTTAATGGTCATTACCCAGACTTGAATCGTCTCGATCTACTTCATTGTACCTACAGCAGGGTTAAGTTTGGGGTCATTTCATAGTTCCAGTGCCTCACGGCTGAATGCGTTCAAAAGAAGCATGAACTAAAACAACCTTTTGGGGCATCATTCAGTCAAACCCTTTCTATTTGCTCTTATGAAACCTCAAATGAATAATGCACAGCCATTCTGTTTATGATCTATCTTTATTCTTTCTCTATTCTGTCACTCTCTCAAGCCATCTGATTGTGCCCTACCTTCCCACCCACCCTCTGAACAATCTGAATTCGTTCTTTTGGCTCCAGCCACAGTGCATCCATTTCTCTGCCTGATCAAATGTAATTGTTGAGAGACAGTATTGCGAAACTAGGGTAGATCAAAGGCCTTCTGTTTTCTCTTTCTTCTTTTTATTTTTTTATCTTTGTCTCTCATCAGTTGATCAGCATTGGTGTCTCTGTACATGCTGAAATCTCTCTCTCATATGCTGTACGACTTGTGAAGGTGATGCATCGGATTGCAATAGGACACATGCGGAGATCAAATTTAGAGTTAATTAACCATCCCGATTAGTTCAAATGGATCTCTGGCGTAATTGAGAGTGCAGGAAGCCAGAAGTTTAGCTGCACTGGATGCAGGCCCACAGGGTAAACCTCCTAGTGTGTTGTGCTTTGTTATTATTGTTATTTTTATGTTTGGTTGGAGAGAACGCTTGTGTTGCCATGGGAACCTGAAGGAGAATGTATCGGTGGCAAGCCCTGTGTGTGGACTCAGCAGAGGAATGAGTGGTCAGGGTGACTGAGGAAAGAATCACAGGAATGAGGAGGGAGCTGTCCTATGACAGAGTGGTCATCGCCACAGCTTACATTTATTTTCACCTTCCCTCATCCTGTCTCTCTCCCTCTAACATTCACTGGTACTTTCTGTCAATTCTTACCTGTCCTCATCTTACCTTTTGCTGTCATTAGTTATATGGATAGGTTGATAAAGTGCACTTTTAGTGTTCTTTTAAAGTCACCCTTTGTCCATGTTACACGTCAATAAAAAGCTTTTAAAAGTCTCTAATAATCCCTTTCTTTTTTAGAAGTTATGATCTAGAAAAAAAACCTTATCCAGCTAGAAAACACACACACACACACACACACACACACACACACACACACACACACACACACACACACACACACACAGCCATACATATCCATTCCACTCTTCTATCTCCTCTCCATTCCCCCATCCCCCCATCCCCCCATCTCTATGTCTGATTCTCCCCCACTTCTGTCTATCCGGTTGCATCTCCACCTCTGCTTCATAAGTGTGCAGGTAGTGGTGCGGGTGTCTCCCCAGCCGGAGGCTAATGGAATGCTGGAGCAGCCTAGCGAGTGATGGCACAGCTGAAATGTCATTAGGCCTCACAAAGTGCACTGAGACCAGTGATGAGATTAGTGCACTTAGGCCTGCTGAGGGAGGAAGCATGTGAGAGAGGGAGAGTGAGATAGAAAGAGAAAGAGAGAGAGAGACAGTGACAGAGACAAACAGAGAGAGAGAGAGACACAGACAGACAGAGAGAGAGAGAGAGAGAGAGAGAGAGAGAGAGAGAGAGAGAGAAAGACAGCAAGAGAGGTAGGGAGAGCTTGGGAGGATCAGTGGATGCTTAACCATGTGCTTAGTGCTGCTCAAACAATAAATAACTCAAGAGGCCTCTGTTTGTCCTTTTACTTCACTCTGTCTTGTTCTTTTTACTTTTCCATCCATTGCTCTTTTTACTTTTCCATCCATTGCTCATATTCTTTCTCAGTTTTGGTCCAGCTTATTTGCTCCTTGCAATAGCATAACTGTAATGCTACTGCATTGGCTTGTAGACTCAGGGTGGGGATGAAGGGTGGAGAGAAATTGCTGTGGCTGCTGTTGATGGGCACACCGTGGCTTTGATCAGCATGTGAGAGGTCGTTAGGCTGCCTGCCGGAGCGGTGCCATGAAGATTAAGTCAGGGAGATGGAGCAGGAGAGAACGGCCATACCACCCCCCCCACCCCCCACCCCCCCCCCCCCCCCCCCCCCCCCCACCCAGTCACTCTTGCTCACACACATTACAGACAAGACCATTAGATGGCCTTTTGAAGGCAGCTGACAGCCAGAGAGGACTGGGACCATCAAACAGCTTTGGTCTAATGACCTGACTATACACTTTTCCCCCTTTCAATATACATACCCTCTAAACAGTGTGTGTGTGTGTGTATGTGTATGGAACAAAAGGGCCAAGAGAAAGAATAAATATGTCCTCTCTTGTTCATGAGAAATCTGAAGTGACCATTTGGACACACACCTTGCTTAAGTCCACAATAAAACTATATGGATTCATGTTTGACACTCATCATCCGACTTACTGCACACCCCCCTCCTCGCATGTACACATCCCACAGCCCCCTCCCTCAAAAAGCCTGTCTTAGCCTCTTGTGCTGTGTCTATGTGTGTGTGTGCATGTGTGTGTGTGTGTGTGTGTGTGTGTGTGTGTGTGTGTGTGTGTGTGTGTGTGTGTGTGTGTGTGTGTATGTGTGTGCAAAATGTTGTGGAGATTGCATCTCCTGCACAAGATTAGATTTCCTATCAGCAGCTGATGGGAAAGGTACTACTCTGAGTACCTCTCAAAATGCATTGATAAGAACGTTTGAATGTGCTTAAGTCTGTGCACAGTGTGTGTGTGTGTGTGTGTGTGTGTGTGTGTGTGTGTGTGTGTGTGTGTGTATGTATGTGTGTGTGTGTGTGTGTGTGTGTGTCTGTGTGTCTGTGTATGTGTGTGTGTGTGTGTGTGTGTGTGTCTTTATTTCCAGGTAAAAAATGAGTACACCCACATGCAACAATTCATCCAGTGGTAATGTCCGATGACCTTTTAAAAACATGTGCCACATTACAATCACAGGTCTTACCCACTGTGCATTCAGGCCCATCCTCTCCCAGCAATGATGGCCTGGGCTGACGCCACTGGAGCTTGTTAATGGCCAATCCTGTCTGTGGCTTTGCCCATCACCTTTCGCCCCACTTCCTGGATGGTAGAGTGGGCGCTGGGTAAATGGACTGAGTGCATATGTAACAGTTATTTTTTAACACTCAAAGCACTTTGCAGTTTATAAAGCCTTCCTGTAAAAACCAATAGGGGGAGATGGAGCCTTCGAACACCCTGCAGCTGGTTGTCAAACCACATTGCTCAAGGACACTTCATCTAAAAGGAGCTCATGTAAGAAAAAATTGGGAAGATCTACTAACATTTATTCACCAGCTTGTGTGTGTGTGTGTGTGTGTGTGTGTGTGTGTGCGCGTGCGTGCGTGCGCGTGCGTGCGTGCGTGCGTGCCTATTAGCATTCAGTGGTAAGCATTCATGAGTTTACTGGACTTCTCATCCTCTCACTATTAGAGCTAAGGGAACAGTTGCCTCAGTCTCTGCCACATGAACAGCACCAAAGAGCTGGGGCTCATTTTTACACCAAGAAGTACAGGTTGTCTGTCACTGCGTTCACATGGACGAGTTGAAACCGATTGTAACTGGTTTGGGATAGTACCGGCTTCATGTGTACGGGATAACGATCGGCTTGAGATTGGTTTTCCGAAACCACTTGAAACGCCAGGCTTGGGCCGGTATTAAACCACTTGGAGCTGCCATGTGTACGGGATCGGATTGGTTTCGCGTATTGTGCATGTATCAACGAAATAAAAAACGAAGTTTGTTCCTTCATACGGACTTCCTAACACAGCAGAATGCACAACATGAACGCGAATGTGTCAAACTCCTGGAACACCATCTTTGTATGCCGCCAGAAAGTTTGTTTATTGTCTTTATGTAGTAGGAACAGTGCAGAGCCCATAGAAGATGTGCCAGAGTTTTACGTTTTTGTTTAGACCACCTTATTGTTTAAGTGGGTAATAATATCAGGTGAAAGGAGGAGGCTATATAAATACATTTGCACTGACTGACTTGTAAGATGTTCTTTAGCCACTGTTTTGCGATGTGGGATAACCGGAATAAGAGGTGAAAAGTACAGTCTCCTCTACGTGTCGTCAGTATGCACTGTAGGCATAGGCCTATGTGTGCAGTGCTGTAGTTTGCTGTTGCGTATCTTACCGGCGTAGCAGCTTTGCTGTGGGCAAATGTTTACTTGTGTCCATGTTCATTATTGTAGTTATGTCGTTAGTCGTGTTATGTTCAACATTATAGCAGCTAGCGTTGTAAATCCTATCAGCCTGGGTTGTCATGGCTACAGCCAGAGCGACACAAGACAAAAGGCTGTCAAGCTTGTCTGACCGATATCTTTGGCATTCTCCAAATTTGAGATCAAGCGGATAAGTGGTTCAAGAGTTATGCGTGGAACAAACATTCCTTGCATTAAAACATAATAATAGAAAGATAGAAGTTGACTACAGCACCACCCACCTAGTGTAGCGGAAAGGGCCAGGTCTCTGACCGAATCTGCTTAGACGAACTGCATGTGAACAAGTATTTTGGGACAGACCACCCGTTGGGTAGCTACACCCAAACAAATCCCAAACCAAACCAATCCCACCATGTGAACGCAGTGTGTGTCTGTATGTATGTTGGTGTGCCTCTCTGCCTCACACTAAGACCAAAAATACAACCAATAACTGGCCTGGTGTGTGTGTGTATGTGTGTGTGTGTGTGTGTGTGTGTGTGTGTGTGTGTGTGTGTGTGTGTGTGTGTGTGTGTGTGTTTGTGTGTGTGTTAGTGGGTGTGGGTGTGGGAGTGTGCATGCATGAATGCTGTGAGTGACAACGAAAGACTTTGATGCCAGGCAATTTTCTAGGGTAATTTGTGAGTGGGCCTGATCCCTTTCGTACACCCCACCTCTGCTTCCCTTCCCTACCACCCCCTTGCCTCATAATCCCTGGGATTACACTCATGACAAATGCATTCTTCACCTCTGCCACATCTCACAGGTTTACAGTGCAAACACACACTCACAAACACAAACACACACACACACACACACACACGCACACGCACACACACACACATACACACACACACACGCACACACACACACACGCACACACACACACACACACAAACACACAACAGGCCAGTCATGAGTTGCATTGTTGGTGTTAGTATGGGGCAGAGAGGGAGTTGTCCCAGTGGAGGGGCCTTAATAGGACTGCAGAGTATAATAAGTTATTTTTTCCTCTTCTCATATTACCCTGTGTTTGGCTGCATGCAGCTCGGCTTTATGGATTCAAGTTCAATTACTTTCTGCCCTCCAGCTGCCAACTTTTTCTCCCTTTTTTATCGGGAAAAATAAGAGCAGCTCTGACATGCTGAGTGTATGCATAAAGCTCCGAGGCCAGGCCTTCTTCTGCTTCTTTCTTTTCACCTCTCTTTCTTTCCCTCTATTTATCTTCCTCTTTTTCTTCATGCCAAGAGACAAAAATATGTAGGAGTTTTGCAGATTTTTTACTGGTAATTAAAGAAAACTTCAGGTCTGTCTCTCTCTCTGCCTTTGCCTTTGTCCATCTTGTGACTGACTATCTCTTCTCTTCTCCCTGCCTCAGTAGTCCCTCTTTCTGCAGTACAGCTTCACTGTCACCTCCATCTATCTGGCTCTCCATCCTTCCCTGGATGTCTAACCCAGTCTGACCTCTTTTGTGTTGTTTCATTCTTTCTTTCTCTCGTCTGTTTGTCTGTCTCATCTCTCTCATGTCCTCCTCGCTCTATTTTTTGTCCCTCAGCCTCCCCTCTATGTAAGGACCAAGAGGCTCAGTTTATTTCTTGTGGTCATTAAGGGGACTGGCTGTTCTGGCTGTTTGACATGTCCATCTCCTTCATGGGCACCGAACCGCAGTGGACCTCTCCAGAAAATGAACGGGGTCACCACTCCTCACCTTCAGAAATGCTGGAGAGAGCGTTGGGACGCAGAGGCAGAGATAGATGACAAAACTGTACAAACACGCACTGGCTTCAGGATGCTATCTGTCACTGCAGCCGCTTCCATTTTTTTTCATTTTCTTTTCTTTCTGTCTCTGAGAGCGACTAGGAGATTGGCCAGAGGCAAGTCCTTTCACTGGCCGCCATCATGGCCTCATTCACATTGCCCACCAACATAGAACTGTGAGAGGGCGGTGCTTAGTGACTCATTCTTTTGACATATTTGGAATTCCAATGAACACTTTTTGGGTGCATAGTTATTTTCTTTGACTGAGATGTATGTTCAGTCTGACTTTCATTCAATCTTTTTTGCTTCATCCTTTCGTTTTTTTCTTTCCAATCAGAGAGACAGCAGGCTCATCTGGTGGCTCAACAATGCAGTGCTATTCACTCCTCTGTGCCTCTTCGATGAACGACACAATGCAAGAGTCCATCATCGATTGCTCATTGTGTAGGAGAAGAGAATGAGATATCAGAAACACCCCAGTGCAGAGAGAATGGCAGCATGGACAGAGAAATAGGGGGAATGAGGAGCAGAAAGAGAGCAAGAGAGAGAGCGAGAGAGTGATGCCGTTGTTCCGGCTTAATGTTGGGGTTTTAAGAGCGAGATAAAAGAGCCTTTTATGAATGTTCTCCATTGAGATAAATGGGTTGACACATTTCAAGACATTTTTTTTCTTCTTCCTATTTAGTGCAGCCATCTTAAAAGGGCCAAGCGCATAGGGATGGGTTTGAGGACGGTTTGGTCCCATAAAACCGACAGCAGAGGAGAAGAGAGGCTGTAACTGCACCATCTGGAATGGGTAGAATGAATTAAATATCATCAACTGCTCCAAACAAACACCAGAATAACAACAGCACAGCATCACAAAAACACAATCAACAAAACAACAAAGCCTCTATAGTAGTCAGATGTCATAGCAGAGGGATGATGATACAACTATTGTGACACTACAGCTGCACCATGGCATTTAACACTGAACAACATGTCAAAAACACTGGTTTTAGTTACAGTCTGAGACAACAAGGAAGTAACACTTGCAAAAACATTGCAAACATTGAAATTAATGCATTTTATCAGCAGTAACTGATTGATTTGATTTTTTTTCATTCAGTGCTAAATGCATGTGAGTGTTATTCATTTTTGTTGATTCTTTCCTTTTTCATCTCCTTGGGCTCTGGCCTCTCTTCACCACAGATCCTTACAGACCCGCTGACAAAGTGACTGCATTTCATGTCAACCTTGAAAAGAAAGGAGAGATCTTTCGTTTGATCTTTTCTTCTCCCTCTTCTCTACGCCATGGCAAAAAAAATCCTCTATCATTCCTAGCCAAGTCTATAATGCTACCCCCATGGCACCAGCATCACTTCAATTTCCTTTCTCTTCCAGCAGCCACCCCCCCCTCCCCCTACACCTTCGCTTTCTCCTTCCTTGTCACCTAAGACAGATTCGCATGCCATTTTGTTTGGGCGTAGCTCCAGGTCACGATCAGGGCAGTTTGTTCCTTTCGCTCAGTGGCCTCCACCCAAACACAGCATCCTGTGAGCCAGCATCTTATGGGGCTTTTAGCCTCTCTTCCAGCCTACAAATCTCCCACCCAAGTGTGGTTGCACACCTGTGCACTTAAGCTTTCACATTTAGCACACACACACACACACACACACACACACACACACACACACACACACACACACACACACACACACACACATACACACACATACCATCTGCCTTCATCCCCACTTATAACATCCCTGTTATAACAGTTAACAAAAACAGCTATTAGTAGCCTTCTATTATGGGTATAGTTTTTACCTAGACAGGAAAAACACTCATTATTCGTGTGTACAAGGAATCTTGCTGTGTCCTAGCAGCATGAAAGATGCTTTTTTTAGCCACCAATCGAAAGCAAAATTACAACTGAAATTGTGTTTCTGTATGTGGCATCAGACATACATTCTTCAAGACCCCTATACAAATCTGAGTTTGTAGGCGCTCTACTTAACTGTGATTTGATCATGATAGCCCTCTAAATGACTCCTGTGATATCAGAAGTGCAGTGATGACTTAGCTTTGACATATTTTAATAGAGTTTAATATATGCTGTTGGAGACAGGCTGGCATGGTCAAACCCATATTGCATTGTTTTGTTTTCCCCCAGCATCTGCTTAGGGAGACATCTGATTGTTTAGTCTGGATCAGGATCCGTTCTCTCATGGCGCCAAAGCTCTCTGTGTGAAAAGCTGTTAGATTTTCCAGGCTGCTTTTCGCTAAATCAGAAGGGGGCCTTTTACAACCCCCCCCCCCCCCACCCAATCATGCACACACTATCTCTATAGTGATCCTACCAATACAGATTTTAAACAAACAAACAAACAAAAAAACACTGCCCTAATTAGTGTCGCAGTGGCAAAAATTAGCTCTTTTTTGATGCTTCCAATCAGAACTCAAGCTGTTCTCCCAGCTAACTCACTGGGTCTCAAGCAGCATATCCTCTGGAGACCCCACAGGTCTGTTAGTCTATTAGACAAGCAGATGCATGAAATAACAATTCTCGCTCATTTGTTCATGTGATGGGAAGTTTCTCCTCCTTAATCTCTCATGTATTTGCCACTTTCATCACTGTGACCATTTGGCCTGTTCATTTGGCAGGTTGTTGCGTAACCACCTTTTCATCTTCGGCACTTGGTCTTTTTTCATTCAGAAATGGCTTTTATGTGAAAGAACTAAGATTTCTTTGACTGCTGTAAAATTTCCTGTCGAGCACTTGAATCACTCTTCAGCTTGCCCTCAGTGTGGTGTATGCTGTAAGTAGTGTTTTCTTGAATGGCATGTGTACATGGTGAACAGTCAGGACCCTCTCAAAAGGTATCATCTGGAAGCCATTGAACAACAGTTAAAACATTAAACTACAAGTAGTGAAGCTCTTTTTGAAATGTTTTTGCCACGGTTGAAACCCACTTATATTTCAGGCAACAACTCAGCTTGTCTTTGTGTTTGTTAGCACCGAGTTTAGCAAAGGACAGGTGTAGAGAGGGAGCAAGGTGTTGGAGTATTTTCATAGCTGTGGAATGTAAGTTGTGCTCAGGAAGATACACATCAAGATTTAGATGCAAATCTGGTGTCTATGGTCATCCATTTTGTATCAGACTGAATACACTTTGGCAGGTAAAGCAATGTGATCAACCACCTCAGGGGCAGCATGCCAATATGGCTAAACAATATGTTTCAGCACATATGGTCTGTAATGAGTCAGTACAATATATTTTGTTTAATAATCTTCATTGGACACCATTGCACATGGCATTAAGCATGTGTTTAGCTCTTTGAAATGTGTTTTTTATGAAAGCAGAATTCAGAGATTCAATTGGAGCGCAGAGGAAGAAAGACGAAAAAGTGAAAAAAAAGAGAGAGGACGTTTGGTAGAAATAAATCAGTATGCCTTGATGTAGGACACAGTTTGCTATCTGAGTGTATGAGTGTCTGTGCATGTGTGTGTATATGTGTGTGTTTGTGTGTGTATGGGCATGCAAGCACATTCAACTCTCTGTATTCCAGGCCACATGCTGAAACATGTCCCTGAAAAAGAGCTTATCTGTCCAGTCTCCTGGTCTAGTTCACACCTGCCTGGATCTCTGAATAAAACTCCCACTGTCTGGGTATACTAGTCTAGACATTCCTCTCCCTCTGTTTGAAAAACACCAGCAAATGGTCCCCATATATTCCTTTTGTAGACTACCTTGTCAAACTGTAATGACTCAATAT
>CM059265.1:9177077-9179577 GCA_030347295.1 Setipinna tenuifilis
GTGCTTAAGTACTCTTTGCGCGCGAGTCGAGTGAACAGAAAACAAATTCGCGAGAGCAGAAATCTGGTTCTCGCGCGAGCGAACAGATAACTGCTTCGAGGGAGCAGAAATTAATTTCGCGCGAGCGAACGGCAACTTCGAGAGAGCTCAGTGACTTTTCGAGGGAGCGTCTGCCCCCCAGTGGTTGTTTTGCGCGCTGGTCACAGATTTCTCCTCGCGCGCAGAGATAATTTGCTCGCTCACAGTTAATATCTACGCGTGTGAAATAACACAATACGCTCGAAGCATGTTTTATCGTGCGAGTGCTTTATGAGACTATTTTGACGCCATACCATTCATGTACTAGAGCTCATAGTCGGTCCTGAATATTCAGGACACAGAAAGTGGAGGCAAGAAGGTGGAACAAGATGAGTAGAGAAAGCTCAGATGCTACCAGTCATATGTGTACAGTAGCCCTGAATATACATTTAGAACATTAATATGTAAACATAAACATTAAATATATTTTTATCTCTCTATTCACAGCATAAAACATTACAATAGACTTCAGATATCCGATACATATTTCCATCACATCAATGGATTATGCATTCAAATATTTAATGTTATTTTTTTACACTACCATAAATATTTTATAGAGGGTGGACCAAAAATATTGGACACCTTTTAAAAGCTTATATCTTGGATTACAAAAATGACTACCAAATATTTTGTTGCAAAGATGACATTCAGGAGTTTTTGATGCATAGCTTAATTTCTCTGGTTACCACTCTGGAATCAAATTAAAGATGTCTTCATGTAAGGGTAGATTTGGAAAACCATTTCTTTACAAACACACAGCCAAGAATGTTTTAAACTATAGGCCTGAATAATAATTAAAAAAAAGTTTGCCACAGCTAATTTCAGTCACATGGTAACTGTTGTACATACATACATACATACATACATACATACATACATACATACATACATACATACATACATACATACATACATAAGTTACATTAACCAGTAGATTAGGTACAGTAATTAGCAGTAATTAGCAAAATTAACATTTTGGCTTTCTAACAGAGTTATTCATTCAAAGAACAATATTCAGCTTGTCCATCAGTGGCATCCATGTAAAGGGTTTCATTACAGCTCCGCTTCTGCCTACAGTCTCCCACAGTAACAGTAGTGAGCCATGCAGCTACCACTCATGCAGAACTGGCTCCATTTCTCTCTGGCAGCTTTCTTTTACCCTGGTGAAAGATACATAAGATACCACTCAGCTCCCCCTTTTCAAAACACAACATAATATTAATGTTTGTTCTACAAAAGCGATTAACATTTTAAAAGAACACAGACTACCTGCTGCCCATGCAGAATAATTACAGACCCACTGCTGTAGCTGACCTAGGAACTCTTTAACAGCGGGGCTGGAGGAGATGTCTCTTTCTGTTTATCAGAATTGAGAACAATCCTGCGAAATGACAGAGACAATAGCTTGAATACTTTTGGATGACGTGACAATTTTAGATATTATTTGTGTAAAGAGCCTGGTAGAGCTTTGAATATGAAGCTCAGCAGAGGAGAGAACTTAGCTCTAGTCTGACTGAAGCTCTGGTGTGGAAATGGGTCAGGGGTGAGTTGTTTCTGACAAAAGACACATGGTTCCTTTTAAATGTACCTGTGTCTAATTTTATCACTAGGGGGAAAGAACAGATAGGACAGGAAAGTACGAGAACAAGTAAAACTGAGATGAGAGGGTGAGAAAGTGATGAGGAAAAGAGAGAGGGGGGAAGAAGAGAGAGTGGTCAGAGAGGCAGGGAATCAGACAAACAGTGTCTTAACAAATTAGCTTTGGCTTAATCTATCACCATGAATCTTTGAGTGGAACAATAAGATTGGGGATGCCCAGGATTGCATCTAAAGGAGATGGGGGGGCGCAGGAAAGAGAATGTGTGTGTGTGTGTGTGTGTGTGTGTGTGTGTCAACAGTGTGTGTGCCAGGGCTAGACAGGCTTTACTCTGAAATAAAAGTGGATTTCATAAGCCCTGCAGCTGCTATGAAACTTAGGATGCCACAGACCAACGTGGTGGCCACAGCAGCACTGCCTTTAATGGCTGGAAGACTACAGCTCTACCACCCACTCAGCCACTGTTCTGCTCAGCTCTCTCTCTCCCTCTCCCTCCCTCTCTCTCTCTATCCCCCCATACAGTCATATAACAATCTCTTCAAGCACCTCCGGTCATCTCTGCATGGTTGAGCTTAGTCAGGACGTACCTCCAGTACCACCTACTTTCACGTCTGCCTCTAGCCGGAGGTGAGTGGGGGAGAGATGGAATGGAACGATAGCTGGCTGAGATAAGGGAACTGTATATGTTTCCTGAATGAAATTGATCTGAGATTGTCTCCACCGGGATGGCTCAGAAAGGCACTGGAGGTACTTTGCCGGTTTGGGGAGCTATTCTCATTCCGAGTTTTTTTTACATGCTGAGTCTCTCACTCTCTGACATTT
>CM059265.1:9184577-9219577 GCA_030347295.1 Setipinna tenuifilis
AGTGTGAAAGATGAAGAGAGTGAGAAGAGAGAGAGACAGAGAGAGAGGCAGAGAGAGAGAGACAGAGAGAGACAGAGAGAGGGAGATAGAGAGAGAGAGAGAGAGAGAGAGAGAGAGAGAGAGAGAGAGAGTGTGTGTGTGTGTGTGTGTGTCTGTGTATTTGTATTTGTATTTGTATTTGTATTTGTATTTGTATTTGTATTTGTATTTGTATTTGTATGTGTATGTGTATGTGTATGTGTGTGTGTGGCTGTGGTGTGGGGTGGGTGCATTAATTTTCTTTTGCCTCAGAATGAGTCGATTTCATATGCTAACACAATTGCGCAATTAGGTAATTTCCGGCAGCCAAACTTATGCAGGGTTATTCACTGTGGCTTCTGGGGTAATTCCTATCACTTAGCTGCTATTTGCAGCCTGTCTGTTTATTCCATCTCTTTATTTTACTCTCTTTCCCCTTCTTGCCCCTTATATATCTCTATTTATATAAATATATCTCTCCCTCTTTTTAGTCCTCTGTAATGCATTCTCTCTCTTTTACCCTCAGTCTCCTGCCCTCCTTCAGTCTCATCACACAGACACACTCATTTCCCCTGAAGATTACTTTTCTCTCTGCTTCCTTAGTCATCATCAGTGGGCTGTGACTAAAAATGCCAGTGCCTTTTCTGTGACTGGCAGACCTCTGAAGGTCTTGGATGGCCTGATAAGGTCAGTAGGCTGTTGTGTTGCAGACAGTCTTATCTGTCAAACACATGGGTGTAGTCTTCATGTGAAAAAAATACACAAAAATATGTCTAACCAGTTAAGAGATAAATACATAATATTGTCCTCGACATATTCAGGACTAAGGTAAAGGCTGGTGAGGAGGGGATATTCATTCCATTACTTGTACTCTGAGCGCAGCTTAAACTGAGCTTCCAAAATAATCAAGGACATTTCCCATCCATGTCACTTCATGTTCCTACTTCTGCCCTCTAGAAGATGGTTTAGATCCATTCACACAGAGATGACACAATTCAAAGACAGCTTCTGCCCTTCAGCCATCAGAGTCTCAAACAGTGCTAAACTGATCTGACTTGATCTACTTCTTTTTAATATTTATTTTATTTTTCTTTCTCCTTGGACGGAGCTACCTTAACTACAATTACCACCAACTTTGTTGTGTGGCAATAAAGTCTTATCTTATCTTATCGTATCTTATCTTATCTTATCCTATCTTATCTATATGCACAAGGTCATGTAGGTATTTAGTGCTTTTGTACTATTTAGTGTCTTTAAACCACCTCAGCACAAAAGACATGTTTTGGAGTTGTTTAGTGTGTAAGTATTTAATATTCTACAGGGATAGTGTAGCTCTCCAATCTAGTCAAATATTCAGATAATGTACTCAAGTGATTGCACAGCCCTTAAATATCTTAATCCATCTATTTTCTCACTATTATAGAGTTCGTTTGACACTGGACAGCAAGGTGAAGTCTTCATATACTGCAGGGAATGAGACAATTTCTGTTCCTACTTTATCAGCTCTCTCTCTCTCTTTCCTTCCTTCCCTCTGTCTCTCATTCTCGCTCTCACTCTCGCTCTCTCTCTCTCTCTCTCTCTCTCTCTCTCTCTCTCTTTCCCTCTCTCTCATTCTCCATGGTGGCCGCAAGCGGCACTGTATCAATGGGCTGTGATAATGTGTCTGACACCATCTCATAGATCCAGTGGACACACAGACATGCATGCACACACGCACACACACACACACACACACACACACACACACACACACATAATCAGTGGGCCTTTGGAGGAGCGATGGGCCGACTCAGGGGAGAACATCCATCTGGCCAGTTCCTTGCTGGAGGCCAGGGTAGGGAGAGAGAGAGTAGTTGTGCAGGGGACAGAAACATCCAAGCATGCGTGCACACACAGACACACACACATATACACATACACACATACAATTTACACATGTGTGCAGAAAGGCACACACACACACACACACACACACACACACACACACACACACATACACACACACACACACACACACACACACACACACACACACACAAACAGCTACCTGTGTCCACACACCCTCTTTGAGTTGGCTAAGGATACAACAGCATGACCATCACATGGACAGGTATGGTGACTTACGTGCAGCACAGAGGCCCACATTACCATAAGAGGCGAGCCGTGGGTGACTGCATCCACCTGCAGCCCGCAATCCGAGGGCCAGTGCACATACCCCTCCACTCTGCTCTCCACCCTCCACCGCACCCACTGACTGCCAACACCCCATCCACCGCACAGATAAATAATAACCTCCACACTCGCCTTCCATCCCATCCACCCATACATCATCCACCAGGCGTATAAATATCACAGTATCCCATCTACACTGTCCCCTCCTCCATCCACAAGCCATATAAATATCACAGTAACCCAACCATAATCCCCCCCCCCCCCATCCAGCCATCCAGTCGCTTACCAGCGCAGCACTCGTGTAAACATTACCTTGTCTACTCATGTCTCATCTTCCTACACATCATGCACCTACCCGCATAAACATTCACCTTCATTCACTTTTGTTGCTGTGCAAGAGTGCACTGTGTGGATGGACCTGTGCCTAGCGTATGTAAAGACCAGCGTCCATTCTCACTACACTGTAAGAGTTATGTTACTCTATTAGCCATGATAAGTATACACTAGCTTTAGTACTAACATCTCATCTGCCATAAATCATTCAGTCAGACTGTTGATTATTTGATTTACCAATATTGATCCTTCTCCTGCCTGACAACCAGTGCATGCAAGCATACATTCAGAAACACACACATATTGAAACACAAACACTTATCTATTTTAAGTCATTATTTAGAGGATTTAACAGGGAACTTTCCCATTCCCATGCAAGGGGATATAAATATATGCATTAATGAATAATTAAAAATAACCAATGGTTCTTTGTATTCCTGGTGGCAGATAACAGCCTGTGAGTGTGTGTGTGTGTGTGTGTGTGTGTGTGTGTGTGTGTGTGTGTGTGTGTGTGTGTGTGTGTGTGTGTGTGTGTGTGTGTGTGTGTTTGTTTGTGCATGTGTATTTACATGTTTATGTGTGTTTACTGGGGATTTAATGTCTGTTTGGTTGGAGGGGAGCTGCCTGTTCAACAGGCGGGGTGCTTGCCCTTGCTGGCTTGATGTGATTTCATGTGTTTTGACATCTGTCTGTTGCAGAGGGGGTAGCTTGTTTAAATGGGCCAGACTCTGTGTATTTGTATTTGTGTGGCATTAAATGTGTGTTTCTATGCCTGTGTATGTGCATGTGTGTGTGTGCATATCGGGGCGTGTTGAATGCTGCATAAGTAGTGCACAGCATGTTGTGTTGGTAATATGGATGCCTGTGGTTGTTGTGAGCCTGATTAGCCTATGTGTACATGACCACTAAATGCAATTCCTATGCAGTAGCACACTACCTGCTGACCCCCACATGGCCATGGATGCGCCATCTAGCGCTCCTTGTGAGTGTCACTGCTGGTGTGGACTGAATGTCTGATGCACTGTTTGTGTAGTGTGCTATTGAGTTGAGACACGATAAGCTATTAGGACCAGAGCAGAAAGATGTGCCTTGTTCTCATCTGATTCTGTGTGGTGTGATGTGCTCAGTGCAGACGGCACTCACAAATAGATGTCTATGATTAATGTTGCAGAAACTGATGGAGTACTATTGTATTCCAGTGGCATACAGAACACCAGTGACGATCACACATTCTTCTCTCTGCCGGGTAGGTGCTACGTGATATACAACCAAATGTGTTTGTTTAGTATCCAGGGCTTTGAGGTCCTCAAACAGGGCTGTGGGAACACACCATGCTCTCTGCCTCACAGAATGTGAATGCAGTAGACTCCTGCATCTGTGTCCGTGTTTAAGTGGGAGCTCACCTGCATGTCTCTTACTGATGGTACTTTTTAATAGAGTTGTGCAACTCTGTGTGTGTGTGTGTGTGTGTGTGTGTGTGCGTGTGTGTGTGTGTGTGTGTGTGTGTGTGTGTGTGTGCATACATGTTAGCGTGCATATGTGTGCACGTGTGTTTCTGGAGGGGTGTGTTTGTGGATGTGCATGTGTTAGCGTGTGGATGGACTGGGGAAGGTGTGATGCTTCAGTCAGCTGCTCCTGGAGAGCCAGAGGAAGTGCCAGCTTGGCAGGCTGGCAGTGACACTGACAGCCTGACATCTCTCTGTGTTGAAGGCAAAGGAAGACAAAGTGGGTGGATGGCGGATGGCAGTGGAAGGGCCTCCTTAAAACTCAATTACCCAGCATTCATCAGTCACCACATGCCCATGCCTGTCCTCCCTCCTCCAAAGGCCTGAAGATGGGCAGGAGAGATCCGCCCCAAGGCTGCCCTCATGAGCCGGCCTCCACCACTTTCATAGGCATGCTGGGTGCTATATTCTCCTTTTTCATTTCTTTTCTTTCTCTCTTTTCTTTTCTCTTTTGCCTTAGGTTTCATCTATTTTTCTTTTATTTGTCTACCCACTCATTTCTTTTTGTCTTCCTCCTCATTTCTTTTTTCTGGGTTAGGAAAAATGACAAGTAAAGTTGTTTTGCACCACATTATAGAACACTATACAGCATAGGCATGATGCCCCATTCATCACATAATTGAGCACAAGTGAGCAGACCCCCTTGCCACCAGATTAACATAAGCATAATCAATGTGTACATTCATCTCACATCACCAGGAGAGATGGAACAAAGCAGCTCTTTGAGATTAGAAAAACACAATGCCAGCATTTGGCTGCACTTCTTTGGCCATCAGTAGGGAAAAGTACAGTGGTGTCATCGACTGTCTCTACATGGGTTATGCTGATTCCACACCCTCCTCTCGATCTTCTCCAGCCTTTTGAAATCCCCAAAGGCACACCTTCACTTCCACTTGTCTGTGACGTCCATGTTTGCTTTGATGTTTTTGTTGTTGTTTTTCAGGCTTTTATAATACTTTCTTGGCTTCTGCCAGGCAGCAGAAACTGGCTTCTGTCGCAAGAGTTTGAAGGGGATAGCTTAATCATCTCCACTTGCGTCACACACAATCCCCTTGACACTTGTCTACTTAGGAACAGAGCTGGTTTGTGGCTTTTTTTGGCCTCCCTGAGTGATACATAAGTGGTGCGTATTGCAGCAAGAAACAGAAACTTTTCTTTGTTCCACTACTGTAGGTAATAAAATAGATTCCATGGACAGAGGAGCCCCAGGAAAAGGAACAAAAGCGGTATAGGATGCTTTCTCCATCATTTTAAGATATCAGAGATTGATTTTCCTCCCCCGTTTTCCATCCTCATCTCTCCTCACTGCACTTTTTGAGTGGAGCTTTTAGCTGTATTATGCAAAGCTTTGTCCTTGTTGTCATTGCTGAATCACTGTTTGTCTGCCTACCGATACACATAAAAGTGGTGGAAATGTATTCAGGCTTTCAGGCTTGGATAATGCGACCTTTGGTGCTGTCACTGCAGCTATGTTGAAAAAAATGTTGGCAGGATGATGTAACTGAATTGATATGCACATGCTTGTTTACACACACACACACACACACACACACACACACACACACACACACACACACACACACACACACTCACACACACACACACACACACACTCCTTCCAAATTACAATACACATTCGAGCAGTCCCATAATCCTGTATAGGTCTTAATGTACAAGGGAAAAATAATGTATATATTGAATGTATAATCTGACCTAAGCTGCCAAAAACAAGGACAATAAGATGACATTTACATTCTGATATTTCAGTGCCATAATCGGTGACTGGTAATTACAGTAATGGTTTTTGTGTGTTGTACTTTTCTGTTTGTATAGCAATGTGATTCTTATGTAGACAGAGCAAGTACATGAAAAACCATGCATTTCAGTGAAGGGGACCTCAGTTATTTTATTTCCCAAGTATGCAAAATTACAAAAGACGTAATACCTTGTACAGACAGGAGCATACCCATTTGTAATCTAATCAATCTAAATTTTCTTTGTAAATCTTGTAACAGGATCACTGCTTTCATTACTAGCCTGAACACAGAGGTGAGCTGAGTAATAACAATACATTTCATGCAGAGGATGAATAGAAATGTTCAATAAAAAAAGACTACATATCCTGGATCATTGAACCATTAATCTATTGTAGTTCACACCACCAGTGAAAATTCAAAATAAGCATGCAAATTCCCCTTTAACTTTATTATTTAGAGAAGCAGTGACAATGCCTAGTACGTTTGCAATTTCAGAAAAAATGTCTGCAGAAAAGTCAAACAAGTAACAATAGACAGTAGCATTATAGCAGATCTGCTCATTCTTTGTGCATGGGACCTGTGCATCTATTAGCTCAGCGAGTCTGCCATATCTGGCAGTATGCAGCCCTTTCGGAGCGCTACAGCTGTTTATGACATGGGCTACTGGCTCCAGATGTTGTGGAGGGTCATGTAGCATACAGAGCGATGATGGAAGGAAACCACAGAGCTAGGTTGTATCCAGTTAGTATCTAGTTACCGTGTAGGGTGGCACTGCTGTAGGTCGTGCGGGTGAGATTGTGTGCGTGGCACCCGGTCAGCTTTAGGGAGTGTTGTAAAGCGGAGGAGAAGTCACCCTATCTGGCTTCAAACCCAAGTGTACGTGGTACCATCACAGGGTGGAACACATGGCTTTGAAGAGTCTGAGTTTCTAGATGAGCTGTTCTTTATGTTGTAGGTTAAAGTACACAAGCTTTTTTATTCCGATGCAGGGTTTTCCTCACAGTTATTCTCTCCGGTTATTGAGTTTGTAATGTCCACTTTAGTACAGGGCTTGTTCTTTTGTAGAGATCCTTTAGATCTGACTGATATGATCACAACTCTTGTGCTTCACTATCCAATTTCTCAGTTTTTTTTTTCTTTTCAAACCTGGAAAGTTGACTTCCTCTTTGCATCTTTTTTTGAGTCCAGTAGTAAGCTCTAGCCATACACCTCATACACATGTTCTGACTATTTTATGGTGCAGCTATACTGTAGCTATACATACGCTTTTGTAGTTTAGCACCCCAATTCACCTAGCTTATCTCAATGTGTGTGTGATACAGCCCCTCCCTTCTTTCTTACTGGTGGATCTGTCAGCCTTTACCCTTTACTGTGACATATGGGTTCTAAAAGGTCTGTTCACTGAAAATCCCACAAAACACCACCTGCCTGCATACATTTGCATACCCAAAGAACAATAACGTGTTTTGTTTGCTCAGACCGCGGTGTCCAGCTTAGTCCTGTGTGATAAGAGGAAGCAAACTTTACCAAGATGAATGGGAAGAAGTGGCAGAGTGAAAGGGCCCCTGTGCCCGCTTGAGTAATTGAATAATCTGTGCAGCAGAGGTTTGAGTAATGATCCCTCTTCCTCCTCCTCCCCCTCCCCTGTGCTGCAGTGCAAACAACAAATATGACAACGTTAATCAAGCGCCTTGATTAAAACGGAGCCCGTGTTTGCAGAACAGCACTGGTGTGTGCATTTGGTGCTTGTGTGACTGGCGATGTGACCTTAATACAACATTTATGCAAGTGTGTATAATCCATGTGTGTGTGCAGTAGGGATGTTACTGTTATGTGCAGACATGTGATAGTTTTTGTGAAAGTGAAATTTTGTGAATCTGTGTGTGTGTGTGTGCATGTGTGTGTGCAGATTCTTGTGCAGGCAGGTCTGTGTGTTTGCGTATGTATATGCAGCAGGTATATCTATGAAGATCTGCTGTGCAGCATTATGAATATTTGGCATCCTTCAGAACTGTATGTCCCATAAGTCACTTTGGGTCAGAGATGCTGCCATACATGAAAATGACATCATTAGTCACAGTGAGTCACCTCAGGGAGCAGCGACATCATGTCTGTGTTGTTTATGACCGTCATTCATGGTTGAAAACAGGCTCTCCTCTATACTGATGGAGGTCTCGTCATTTTGAGGTCGGGGACTTAAATCAGGATGTACCTCCTGAAAACTCCATTACCACTGCATGGTATTTGGTGGTATTAAATTCCACCCCAAGTGGCACATAAGTATGTGCAATTTCCCAGTCCTCCTCCTATGTCTCCTTGGAAAAAATAAGAAAAATAAAGTCAAGGAATCACTAAGCACCCCCAGCCTACAGGTTTTCAACTGCAAGCCTTGAACTCAGCCTCATCCCTTATCCACCCCTCTTTTACACACATACACACATACACACACACACACACACACACACACACACACACACACACACACACACACACACACACACACACACACACACACACACATTCATCCAACACTACCCCCCACAACCAGCTTTTACCTCTGCTCGCACTCCTACCTCTGTTATGATGGCTTTTAAGGAGGATGTGCCAACTGTAAACACTGATATTAAAGATCCACACTGGCCTTGAGGTTCTCCTGTTTTGTTGACTTTACTGGAACTCCTCTTGAAGCCTTGGAGTCCCACTGTAGAGAAGCACAACTCTGGCATGTTGAGATCTTGCAGTGATTCAGCATTCACAGGGAATGCCAGTGGTGGCCTCTCTCTCCCTCTCTCTCTCTCTCTCTCTCTCTCTCTCTCTCTCTCTCTCTCTCTGTCTCTCTCTCTCTCTCTCTCTCTCTCTCTCTCTTTCTCTTAGGATTCTGCATGTATTATTGTTATTGTTATAGAAGAGGTGACAGCAAATGGAAAACCATTCAGCTTTGAAGAAAATATTAGTAAAGCATATAATGTATATTAAACTTCACCTGATGTTATAGGCTGCACTTAATGATGTTCATTATCTGTTGTCACATGCAATTTCCCTTGAGTATTCAAACAATAAGACCATAGAGCATTTAAAACTGAACATGTGCAGACCTCAATTCACTGAAATTGTGCAAAATCTAACATTAGTGCAGTGAGTTTGGAAGCCTCCAGAGTCCCCAACAGTTTGCCATCCAGCTCAAATAAAGTAGCACTCCCCTCTCAGTAATATCTCTCAACTTTGCTTAGCAGTGCCTCAATCATTAATTGAAGCTGGGGCATGCTCCCATGGTACTCAACCCCAGGAAACAAAGAACACTTTCAACTAGAGTGGATCTGGGACCTTTATCAGGCGTCTCCTTCATTTCCAAATTACGGGAGCGGCAGGATGTTGTGTCTAGGTTTTTTTTTTTAAATGTCAAAGCCTACCTTGTTCTTCCTCACCTTTTTATTCCAGAGAGGATTTTATTTATTTATAAACACTTGTTCACCACAAACAGTGAGAAAAGAGAGAGAAGCAGAGAGAGAGAGAGAGAGAGAGAGAGAAAGAGAGAGAGAAAAAGAGAGAGAGAAAGAAAGAGAGAGAGAGAGAGAGAGGAAGAGAGGAAGGGAGAGAGACTGTTTGTAGGGGAATAGGGACTAGTCAGACTCTTATCAGTTGATTAGGTAGAGGGGTTTGCCACTGGGGACCCGGGGGAGCGTGTCTGGCAGCTTAGGCAGAGGAGGACATGAGGAGAATGAGAAGAGAAAAGATTACAAAAATAATAGAAATAAGTCACTAGGCAGGAAAACGGGGCATTCCTCCTGTTTTTTTCTGTCACCTTTCTCTGTCCTTTTGAAAAGCCGCTGTTCTATCTTTGTAATTTGACAGACGGGGCTTGATGGAAGAGGTCCTGAAAGAACACTTCAGAGTTCAGGTGGGATAGGAAAAGAGCCTTTTTGACACTGACAAATGCATAGATAAAATGGCAGACAGACAGACAGACAGTGAGAGAGAGAGAGAGAGAGAGAGAGAGAGAGAGAGAGAGAGAGACAGGGAGTGTGAGAGGGAGAGAGAAAGAAAGAGAGAGAGAGAGAGAGAGAGAGAGAGAGAGAGAGGGGGACAAAGAGAGAAGGAGACTGTTGTTTTGCACATTTATGAGCAGTAAACCTCAGGTATAAGTCCCACAGGGGTGTTCCATTCTAAGCAGGGCAGAGAATGTTGCTGCTCGATGCCATTCTGCTGCCAGGTCCTCTGTTCTGCTCTCCCTCCAACAAGGCCCTACTCCTGCTGCAAGGGAGCACTTCACAGCAATTACACCATTGCCTAAATGAGCTTTTCAGCACACAGCTGAGGCTTCCTTAGCATGACGCTAATGCACCAGCCCAGATGCTACCGATTTCCACCAGTGCTCTAGCCACAAGGACTTCCTCTGAGCTACACAAGAACAACACAAAGGGCCCGATTTTGCCACGGCGCATTGTGTATTCGCGATATGCGCATGCTGTCATTGCTATTCTGTGCCAGCGCAACGTTGATTTTTTCAGGCAAAAAATCACGTTGTCTAGATAGCAGATGACATTGCGCCGTGACGGGCGGGTCAGCGAAAAGAAGAGGTGTGGTCTGGCGCAAAGCGCACCAGATGCTATTATGAGGACACATAAACCTTTTGATCAATAAAAAGTTCCTTTTTCGTCACTGGCGCATTGTTGAAAAGCTATTTTAGAGGCGCACAACGCTTTGAACCCTTATGTACCTGCTGCTGTGCCAAAAAGGCGAGCTGAACTGGCAGAAAAGTTGCAACATGTATAGCCTGTATAGTCATGTATTTTTATGTTTTAGTAAGCAAACAGGCACAAATAATGAGAATATAGCAATGTTGTGCAGTTTATAGCAATGTTCTGCAGTTTATTTACAATTTCTTTTGTTGTTTTAAATAAATAGCGATTGCAATGTTCTGCAGTTTATTTACGATTTCTTTTGTCATTTTAAATAAACAGCGTGGCAAGTTGTAAGAAATAATATGGACAAATCATCAAAAAGAAAACTAGTGGACTAATGGTTTGATGGACCTATACCTTCCGTTTATTTTTGATGTTTCCTTTGAGTTTAAGGCTTTTGTTTCCCGTCTTCTAACGTTGTACCGCTTTCGGCGCAAAACGCGTTGAACCCCGATGTACCTGCTGCTGCTCCAGGCGAGCTGAACTGGCAGAAAAGTTGCAACATGTATAGCCTGTATAGCCATGTATTTTTATGTTTTAGTAAGCAAACAGGCACAAATAATAAGAGTATAGCAATGTTTTGCAGTTTATAGCAATGTTCTGCAGTTTCTTTTGTCGTTTTAAATAAACAGCGATTGCAATGTTCTGCAGTTTATTTAATAAACAGCGTGGCAAGTTGTAAGAAATGAAATGGACTAATCATCAAAAAGAAAACTAGTGGACTAATGGTTTGATGGACCTCCACCTTTTATTTTTGATGTTTCCTTTGAGTTTAAAGCTTTTGTTTCACGTCTTCTAACGTTGTTGTACCGCTTTGGGCACTGTTCGAAAGTTCTCTTCTTGCCAAAGGAGGACACAATTATTGAAGATATTTCCTCCCATACTTCTATGATCCGCGGAGGTTTGGGGGGATTCTTTCCATCCCCGAATATTAACTGCTCACGCGCTTTTACTTCACGAACAAGCAGATTGGTCTCCTCCACCGAAAAGCTCTTCCCGTCCAGGTAAATCCGCCATCGTAATAGCAGGCTATGGACAATGCGCCCGCTGGCTCTTAAAGGGAATGAGAGTACAAATTCTCATTGGTTAATTGTATGTTACGCCCAAAACACACCCATGACTAATGAAGTAACTTAACCCAACCCTTTTGAACCATGCGCCTGGCGCAATGTTCGCTTTTTCCGCCGTGAAAATACCAAATTGTGTCGGGAACGCCCCCAAAGCAACTTGCACCACAGACTTTAGACAGTGCGCGTATAATCGTGAAAATAGAGCCCACAGTCTTTACTGCTGGGATGTGTGTGTGTGTGTGTGTGTGTGTGTGTATGGTGTGTGTGTGTGTGTGTGTGTGTGTGTGTGTGGCTATGTATGTATCTGTACATATTTTCTGTAAGTGGCATTTGCCGCATCAATCACAAATGTTGAATAAGTACTTGGAATGCTAAAATCTGTCCATGCCACATAGTAGAAGTAAGTGACAAAATGGAACAGCACGGCGTGAAGAAGAAAAAGGACCGCACCAGGAGAAAGAAGGAGGAGAAGAAGCAAAACAGAGAGCATGCAGGAGGAAAGAAGGCATGGTAGCCAGAGAGTTAGGGAGAGAGAGAGAGAGAGAAATAGAGAGAGGGAGGCTGTGGGTGTTTGAGGAAAAAAACATAGTTATTGTCCTGTTCCTAATGTGGTATTTTTCCTTTCTAGTGATAGGGACCCCGGTCATAGTTATAATAGCCACTTAGCCAGATTTAGCACTTCACCTCATCAGCAACAGTCACAAATTTGCCACGTTAATTTTCATGTATCTGTTACATTTTTTCAGATTGCAGTCATCATGGTTATAAGCTGTGACACCTTCTACTTTTTTGCAGTACATGTGCTGAGTTTCTGTTGGTTCCATGGTCTCTATCTCAGCATTATTTCCCTGCCAAAGATGTGTTCTGCCACAGAGAATGCCATGTATGGAAAACTGCAGACCTGCAATAGGAGATTTAGATCATTACTGTAGAACACTACAATGATGTGCACACACAGCCTTCAGCCTGCTGATTTTCAGGAAAGCATATGCATATCAGCCCACACAGTCAACCAACACATGATCGCACACACTAGCACAGGGCCAGTAGTCAGCAAGTGGAGTCAGACGTTCAGTCCCAAGGGAAGGCTTTAGTCTCCAGGTAAGGCATACACACACACACACACACACACACGCACACACACTCAGTGCACAATGTTGACCTTACCTGTACCGCAAGTTGCTGTGGCGGAAAACCATCAGCTGTAAATGAATAGCTGCGGAGTGGAAATGTATGCATGTATGCACTCTAAGCTCCACTCTCACCAGCCCTATCTATTTCATAACCAGGCGCAGAGCAGATCTCCAAGTCAGATTACCTCTTGGGGCTCAGACTCAGGCTCGAGCTCGGGCTCTGGCAAGTGCTCTGAGCCCTCTCCTGTGCCTGGCTACGGCTCTGCTGAATCATAGAGCGCTCGCCTCGCCCTGCATCTGTCTCTTTGCCCCCATTCCCAGCCCCCCTTCCTTTTTTCTGCTTCTTTCTGTCCCTATTTTGGTTGCTGTATGTCTGTCTAGATTTCTCATTTGTCTGATTACACTTCCTTCTCTGTGTTCTGTGTAGCTTTTTCAAATGACTGTAATAATTAAATGAGAATGTCAAAATACATTAATTAAAAAAACATAAAAATAAAATTGCAGAAAACAACTTACAAAGAAGTCATGGAAACTGTGGGTTGCCATAGAAATTAAAGACAGTAAAGTAGAAGACAGTAGGGAGGTGGGAGATACAGAGAGAGATAGAAAGAGAGAGACAGAGAAGAGAGACTTAGAGAGGGAGAGAGAGAGGAGGGGGGAGAGACTAAAAGAGGGGAAAGAGTAACCCATAGCAACAGAAGCTTTAAAATAGCAGCCGTGTGATTGTCCTGCTTGAAGGAGTGGAGCAGGCTGTTGCGGACCACTGCCGCCTCTGCTGCAGGTTTTTCGGATCCCCTACCCCCTCACCCCTCCACTCTCCCAGCTCCCTGTCCCCCACACACCTTTTTTGATCACTTGCTGTCATACAGTCCAAGACGCTAGGCATGCTAGACCACCAACGCTGCTCTCATGACTCATCACAACCCCCCCAACACACACACACACACACACACACACACACACACACACACACACACACACACACACACACACATACATACACACACACACACACAGTAGCCAGAATCTGCTGTCCTGTCCTGTGAGCCACAGCCAGATGATGATGATGAGATAATGAGCATGCCTATGTCTGAAGAGCTGAGGATGAAAGAGCAGAATCTCTGTCTCTCTCTGTCTCTGCCTCTCTCTGTCTCTGTCTGTCTCTCTGTCTCTCTCTCTCTTTCTGTATGTCTTTCAATTGAGTTTGATTCAAGTGAGCTTTACTGGCATAACAAATAGTTCATTGTCTTGCCAAAGCACAACATCCACACATTACAATGTGATGAACATACTGTATATGTATCATCATTATGTATACACATTCATGCCAATTTAAGTTATTTTGCTAACAGACAGACAGATAGACATACAGACAGACAGACAAACACGGGCAAAATTATAACCTTCTTGGTGGAGGAAATAGATGATACATGTACAATCAATACAAGTAAAGTATAGTACATTTATGTTAGACTGAATAGTGGTAGGAGTAGTGTGATGATAGTATGTGTGTGTGTGTGTGTGTGTGTGTGTGTGTGTGTGTGTGTGTGTGTGTGTGTGTGTGTGTGAGAGAGAGAGTGTGAGTGTGAGTGTGAGCGTGTAAGCCTGTGTCTACTCTACTGATTCAAGCACAAGTTTTACATGAGCCTACACAGACTCAGGTTGCATCCCTCAGGTAATGACACATTAGGACATAATGGGCTCTATTTTCACGATCATAAGCGCATTGTCTAAAGTCAGTCGCGCAAGTTGCTTTGGGGGCGTTCCCGACACAATTTGGTATTTTCAAAAGTGAACATTGCGCCAGGCGCATTGTTCAAAAGGGTTGGTCTTAAATTACTTCATTAGTCATGGGTGTGTTTTAAGCGTAACATACAATTAACCAATGAGAATTTATTATTTATTACCTGGATGGGAGGAGCTTTTCGGTGGAGGAGACCGATCTGCTTGTGCGTGAAGTAAAAGCATGTGAGCAGTTAATATTCGGGGATGGAAAGAATCCCCCCAAACCTCCGCAGGTCAAAGAAGTATGGGTGGAAATATCTTCAGTAATTGTGTCCTCCTTTGGCAAGACACTTTCGAACAGTGCCGAAAGCAGTACAACAACGTTACAAGACGTTGAAGCAAAAGCTTTAAACTCAAAGGAAACATCAAAAATAAACGAAAGGTATAGGTCCATCAAACCATTAGTCCACTAGTTTTCTTTTTGATGATTTGTCCATTTCATTTCTTACAACTTGCCACGCTGTTTATTTAAAATGACAAAAGAAATCATAAATAAACTGCAGAACTTTGCTATAAACTGCAAAACATTGCTATACTCTCATTATTTGTGCCTGTTTGCTTACTAAAACATAAAAATACATGTTGCAACTTTTCTGCCAGTTCAGCTCGCCTCTCTGGAGCAACAGCAGATGCATCGGGGTTCAACGCGTTGTGCGCCCCTAAAATAGCTTTTCAACAATGCGCAACTGACAACTGACAACTGACAAAAACATGGTTTACAGTGGTCTATAGGAATATGGGTTTTGTGTCCTCATAATAGCATCTGGTGCGCTTCACACCTCTTCTTTGCGCGCAGGGTGCAGTGTCATTTGCTATCTGCACAACGTGATTTTTTGCCTGAAAAAATGAACGATGCGCTGGCACAGAATAGCAATGACAGCATGTGCATGTCGCGAATGCACAATGCGCCACGGCATGATAGGGCCCATTGTGTGGCTAAGGCTGTACAAGGCCCCTCTGCAAGGAGTGTGGTCATTGTTTCATTGTTTTCAGGGTTCATTTCTTGGGTTTTCAGTGCCTTGGAGGGTGGTCTTGGGACTGCTGTTCAGTTGCACCAGAATGTAATTATTCCTTTTTAAACAGGTAAAGCCAATGGAAATGCCCTAATTCTGCTCTACATGCATTGTTTGGTGTTTTTGATTGAACTTTTAAATGGGTCAGCAAAATTTCTGTAGAGATTCAATTGGATGCTTGTTCCACTCTGTGTAGTCATACATACTGAGTGGACCCCACACCTCACTTCCATACAGCGCAATAGGATGGATTATGCTGTCAAATATTTTGTACCAGATTGTAATTAGGATGTTAACATTGTAAAATTTAGTTTTTATTACATATAGCTCCTCAGGCCTTTTTTAGTGTATTCACTGTCAGGTTGAAACTTCCCGATGCAGTTATTACCGTGTGCTGCATTGTATGCTCTAGGGCGGTGCTACCTAGGCTGATTCTGAATCTGTTTTCCTGACACCTCGGCTTTTTTGGAAAAAACATAATTTTGGTCTAGGTTAGGTTTACTACTGGGGCCCAGGACTGCCAATACTGCTCCAGCTGGTCAAGGAGCTGCTGCAACCCCTGTTCAGAGGATGACAGCAGCACCAAGTCATCAGCAAAGAGCAGGCATTTGACCTCTGTTTCTATGTGTTTGAATCCAGGGGCTGCAGAGTCACCAACCGATTTATGTAAATGTTGAACAATGTTTAATGTTCAAATGTTGAACAATGCCTTGGCAAATGCCAATGGCTTTTAGTGAATTTTGCTTTCTTCTTCTACAATGGGGGTAATCTAAAAGATTTTGGTTATTTTTGATTTAGTGGAATTCCACTATACAGGTTTTTGAAGTGTTCAATCCACACATTTACATTTTGAACTGGTAAGGAAGATTTTTGTTGTCAAACTGTTCCAAGAACTCCAAGAACAGATTATTGTTGATAGAATCTTCAATTTGCTCTAAAATTTGGTTGGTATGGTTAGGTTTCTTCTTGTAGATTATGCATTTGTAGGTTTTTAGTGTTTTGCAATAATTCATTCACTCTCAGCTGTTTTCTGATGTTTTTGCATTCAGCATCAAACCAGTCATGGTCTTGTTTTTGTGTTCTTTCTTCTTTTTTGTTAGTTTAGTTTTCTGTGCTGACCTCAGGAATATTAGGTTCAGCTCATTGAAAGCATTTGCATTGTTATTGAACTTTTTTTTAGCAATGTTAATAATTTCTTCTGCCAATTCAGGTGAATTTAGTACCTGTGCAAATGTATCAGGGTCATCTGTAGGTCAGATTGAGTTTGGATTTGGATTTCACATCCATTTTCAGAAACACATTAATTTGGTTTTGGTCAGAGAAAGGAGTTTGCTGCCTGACATTGAATGCATTGAAGGAAGATGGGGTCCATGTCAGTTACTGCATAATGAACTACACTACCTTCAAGAGATGAATAACATGTAAACATCCCTAAAGAGTCTCCTTTCATGCTGACATTTTGTACAGGCCTAAGACTCGACAGAGGTGCACTAACTCTTTACCAGTTTGGTTTATAGCACAATCAGGGTTGTTTCTTTGAGCATGGTTTGATGTGATATAGAGGATATGTCTACCAAACACAGGACTATCAGCACAGTCCTACCGTTAAAATCCCCACATAGTAGCACATTTCTCTGGACCCGGAAATGGCTTGTTTCTGTTTAGATTGTGTGGATGAGCTCTTCTCAAAATAAAGACCTATGGTAGATTAAAGGTCAACTTCTATCGTTTTTTTTTTATTCATATTGCTGTGTCGCTACTATGGTTGAATGCATTGTGCGTCATTTCTGTGAAAAATTATGTCCTAGTTCTCTTGCTTGACTTTGTTTTCTGTAAGCTAGAACAGGCCTAGTGGTTGAACGGCTGGCTTTTCCGGTGTCCCTCGTGAATATCCATGACGTGTCAATAAGGCACCTCTGATTGGATTAAACAAGAAGGGGGGAAACGGGAAAGGAAAGGAAACGCCTTTCCTTTCCTTTCCCGTTTCCCCCCTTCTTGTTTAAGCTGAGTGTCCCGCAGTGATATGTTGATAGAAAGTGAAAGTCCGTAAAGTTTGTGGATTCAATAAAATGTCTTCGGAGATACAACCATACGTCTATGACCCTGAATCAGACAAGGATGAAGATGAAGGCGAACAACCAATTCCGATTCGTTTGTCAAAGAGCGTATCCGAATGGTAGGCTAAAGCATCATAGCACAGAAGCTATATATGTATAATTTTTTACCACGAAAACTTTAGATTGAAGAATTCTTATTTGACGGAAAGGATCCAGGCTTTATCAACAACTGTGTCGCAAAACTACTTTTGTAGGCTCCCAAATTAGCAAAGTCACTGTCTTTAAAATGCTTGGCACACACAACTAACGAACTGGGATATGACGCTGGTTGTTGTCCAATGATAAATTCCAGCCATTTCTTCCTCACATCTTCATTCTTGGGCAGGTGGTACATAGGAACCGTTTTGCTGCCGCAAACAAAACAGGAGCGTGCTTGTTCTGCCATGATGCAAATTCGCTGTCTTTCGCTCACCTAGCTTCTGTCCCCTGTTCTTCCTCTGGGATGTGGGCGTACCATACATGGCTCGCATGTGGGCGTACCATACATGGCTCTGGGCAAGGCTTACGACCTAGTGACGTGGATAGGTTTGGCCTGCTGTGGTCCGCTCGTTCTGGTCCGCTCGACCCTTCAATTACCAGTAAACCCATGAGGGTCGAATTTCACGTCTTGGAGTGCTGCGTGCATATACTGCTTGTTGTGACCCACCACATTGTGGGTGTTTTTTAGCGGAAGAAGCCCTTTAAGAAATACATGAGTAGTTATTTAAACCATCGACTGTATATAAGATTTAAACAATTAGACAGTTTAAGCATTGTGATGACAATTGTGGTATTCAATACAGTATTTTGTTTACAATGGTGTGTGTGTGTTTTTCCTGTATGTGTTTTACTGGGCACAAGCCAGTAGTCTGCTACAGAGGGTTTGTAGCATCTCCTTTATCTCCCCCAGCTCACTCTTTTCTGGCAGGAATCTCTATTTCTCTGTCTCTCTTTCTTTCTCGCTCGCTCACTTTCTCTTTATAACGAGTATATATCTGTATATCTGTATGTGTGTGTGTGTGTGTGTGTGTGTGTGTGTGTGTGTGGGTGTGTGTGTGTGTGTGTGTTTGTGTGTGTGTGTGTGTTTGGAGTATGTAGAGTGATGAAATTTGCCATGACATAGCAAGAACAGTAGCACATACCAAGTGATATACCAAAATCATAATTAGGGGCTGTGAATGGTCCACAGTGCTAACAAGTACTAATAGCAGTGCATTTGGGGCATCCTAATAGGACTTCTGAAAGGTTCCTGTTTGTCATTTTTTGGAACATCGCTACCAAATCTGATGTGATTGTTTTTTGGGTTATAACAACTCTCAAACTGGCTGTTTGGTGCTGCTCAGGGAAACTGCATATAAAAGGGGAAAGAGAGAAAGAAAGAGAGTCATGGTGAGGGTGGGAGGTGTGGGTAGGGAATGAGAAAGAGGGGGGATGCTGAATAAATTAGAAACAGGAAAGGGGGCCTGGAAAAAAGTACTGAAGCATCATAGCACATCAATTGACATGCGAGGCATTGCAAATGAGAAAGCCTCACGATAAACAACTGGAGCTGGTGAGTGGATATTGCATCCTATTCCGTGCCACTGCATACTGATGAAACCACTGGCATGCCTCCCTTGCTCATTACAAGACTCTTTCACATTCTTTCTTTCTCTCATTCTTTCAGTGCTTTTCTCACCTTCTGTTTCTTCTATTCTTTGGAACCTCTCTCAGAGTTAGTGGGTAACATGCAAAATGTGTTTTTGATGTCTTCCGGAACCAATGCTTTTCCATAAGCTCTTTAGGCACAGGGGGTCTTATTTACGAGCACAGCCCATATGTGTGAAACAACATCTGTGCAACATTTCACATGTCAGTGTGTTGTGTGTGTGGGTAAGTGTGTATTTGTGTGTGAGTAAGAGGGAGATGGGAGAGAGAGGGAGAGGGAGAGAGAGAGAGTATGGTATGGTATGACTGTGTGTGTTTGAGAGACCTTTGAGTGTTGCTGCTGCACATCTCAAGATAGTCACTGTCATAAATGTTTGGATGTTCCCCTTTGAAAACAAGATGATAAAAAATTAAGTAAATTCCGCCTGGGTGGCTATCCTGTTTCTGCAGGGCGGGGGTGCTGAAAGAGCTGACACCCTTCTTCTGAGGTTCCTGCTCTTTGAAATGTTTGTGATGCTTTTGCTCCGCAAGCAGCTCCACTTGATGTTGATGTCTCCACAAAAACAACACTAACGAGGAAAAAAATGTGGCATAATTAGAACAAATTTCATTTGTCTTTAGGCCTCTTGCTGGAAAGCAGGAGTGTGCTTGCACTGCACATGGAGACAGAAAGAACACAAATGTCTTGGCTTTGGCACATTTGTGGCTCATAGATAGGCGATATTACAATGACACAGCGCACCTGCGATTACTATCTACCCATGGTGCAACTGTGATCCTTGTCAGGGGACGCTGATTAGGTTTTGTTTAATTTAGGCAGCATGGCAGCAACTATAAATCACCCATTTAAAAGGGTGGCAAGATGTCTCCCGCCAGGACTTTGATTACAATAACTGTGCACAGATAATGAAATTGTCTGTTATCTCAATCACTGAGGAATTAAAACTCAAGAGAAGAAATAGCATTTTGTTAATGTGAGTGAGCCTTTTGTCTGTGTTGGATTCTGTTTTTTTATGCTCACATGGAGTGTGAGTGTCTGAGTCTTGAGGGAAGATTTGTTGTCTCAGGGTGTCCTTCGCAAAGGGGATCAAAAGGGGCAGAAAGCATTGATGGCACTCTGTGGGTTTAATAGCGACTCAGCCCCATGAGGTTACAGTGCTCCATTCCCCACATCGCTGAAGCTGAAAAACACTCATGCTAATTGACGTATAACAGGAGGTTGGCCCAATCTGTTTATTCCCTTGTGAGATAAAAAATCATCATGTTTTTTCCCACTGAATGCAGTGATGTGCATCCTACCAAGAAGATATTCCGGTGCTTTTGATGTGGTCTTGCTGTCTATTACTGACATGATCATGGGAATGGCTGAACATCAGTCATAATGTGTGACTCATAAGGTGCCATTTCTGTTCATGGTAGTTGATGTCAGACAGTGGAGATATTTTATTTGTCTTCTTGGAAAAATGCAAGGAGGGCCTCATGGCACAGTCATCAGTTGTGTTATAGACCATCCTGTGACTTCCCAGTAATAGTGAAATGTGTTGTGTCTTCAAGGTCATGACAAAAGAGGAGTTGACCACAGGTTTTCCCATTCAAGTAGGAAGACAGATGGAGAAGAAGAAACAAGGAGAACGGGAAGGGGGGCATAGATCAACTGAGAGAGACATGCAAAAGGAATCTAGGTGGGAAGATGTCCTTATGATTTCAGAGTGATGCGGGTTGCACAGCATGCTTCAACTCTGATACTCACAAGGTTAATGCCGATTTGGTTTCACAGAGGAACAGATCATGTGGACACAGAGCAGATGAAGTCTCACTTTGCATTAAGGAGAGAGGAGGCGAGCCCGCTGCCGTTAGCCAACATCCAATATATATGCTAACCAGGTAGACGCTACAAGGCAGGGGTTGGCCAGGGGGGGTTGGATGTGGGGGGTTGGGTGTATTAAGTTTGAGAAACATGATCGTGTCTGTATTCTGTATTCGTGGCTGTACTCTCTACAGCAGACCAGTCCGCCCAGTGTGAGCATGTTTGATGTACGCTTTTCGAAGGCACCGATTTCAAAAGCACTCATGAGGCTACAGACAAACCCTAGATGCACAAACAACAGAACCCTGAAATGGAAAAAGAACTTTGGTATGAAATCTTTGACAGATAGGAATGGATGAGTAGAAATCAGTGTTTGTGGCTGCTCACTGGAAAGTAAAAATTGCTTAAAAGAGAAACACAAGTGGAAATAAAAAATGGAAAAAAAAAACAAAGAAAGAATGCAAGTATGGATGACTTGAGTGACAGTGTTGTTTGCTACTCATGTGGAGGCTTGAGTTAGTAGGAAGCCCTCTGGCTCCAGATCCATAATACTAATGGTATTATTGTGCTTGCCTGTTTTGTTTGAAAGCTGCATTACTGTAAGTATGATGCAGAGTCCTGTCAATTTGTTGCCATAACAACATTCATATTGCTCATAAGTGAGGGAATGGCCAGTCAATGAAAAAAGCCCAGACTTTACAGGAGGAGTTTCAGACTCCCAGTCTCTCTCTCCATCTCTCTCTCTCTCTCTTTTCTCTCTCTCACTTGCTCTATTCATTTGCCCACATCTTTCTGTTTGGGGGCTTACAGTATACCTCTGCAGTGAGCACAATGACCATTGGGAACACGGGCAATTTGATGCCAGGCAAATATGAAAAACGATGAGCGATTACTATTATCACCATATGAAATAAGACGTTTTCGCCCTCTATTAAGTTTATTCGCAGTGTAATTATTGGAGAAAAACAGTGTGATAAATAGTATCATTTACTGTGTGCAGTAAACCAGACCTTTGTGCTCTCCTTCCTCTGTTTATCCACCAGTATGTTTTATCTTGTAATTACTTTTGGGGCATAAAGTCTCTTGGGTTTTTTTCTCCCCAGGAAATTGTTATTCAATACTGACAACAAAGCCCTGTACTTCATGTTTTTAAAAGTAGCCATCCATCCATTATTCTCAATGGCAGGTCTATATTCCTGTCATGTAAAGTTGTTATGCTCTCACTCTCGATATTTATGGGTGGGCTTTTAAAGTACATCTGTGATTTTTTTCATTTTGTCTTGGTGAACTTGTAAAGAAATGGCAATTATCACTGTGCACAGATACTGACACTAATAGCATCCTGTGCAGAAGTGCTGTGCTGGCTCATATGGCAGATGATTGTTGCCTTGTCTGATGGAGCAGAGTGGTTTCAGCTCTGTAACCTTGTTTGAAGCTTACTTTCTGTCTCATCAAAAATAAGAGACATAATTTCCACCTTTTTCAGGATCAATTACCAATTTATGTAGCCATGGTCATAACAGATTTTTGGAGTTACTGTGCATCATTGTGAGAATTTGCGAACTTCAAGCATTTATACATTCTTCATATAGTATCTCTCTTCACTCTTATCTTTGCTAAAAGCATCCAAAGACATGTCCCTTTTCATGTTCTGCTTTTTTATTCGGTTCTGTGTGAGCATGCACTGATATCCTGGTATGACAAGTTAATCTTATATGAAGGAGTAACCCAACTGCAGAGAAATACAGTTCACAATAAACATAAATTAGGTTCTGTAACTTAAAACCATATCTCTTAAATTGCTAAATATTTCACAGTGATGTGTAAAACAATGTTTTCTGGTGTTATTCTCATTTCTAATTATTTAACATACGACAAAAAATGTTACTGAACAAGATGTAATTTGGCCTTGGACTGAACAAGTTGTTTTGCTCAGTTAAACTCCTTGTTCTGTGCCATAAGGCCAAACACAAACTTAACCATGGGGAAAAACACAGTCACAAAAAGCCAGAAGGCACAGTAGCTGGAGCAAAGTGGTAATAGAGATCCATTCTGATCCTCCCCCTAAGTGTCAATAACACACTTATTTATGGTTTCATAGCCTGTAGCAGCTTAGTGTTGTTGGTTTCCCCCACCACTGTTTTTATTCCTCTACACAACTGGCAGGCCTGCTGCACTCTCACAGCAGTGCCGAGACAGCACCACACCTGCGAAATGGGAACAGATCTGAGTTTGCTAGCAGATCTGAGTTTGCTAGCAGATGTCATGATCCTTTTTATGGACAATTGTTTACAACCTCACATTTCTCTGAATTAATTGCTGCATATTTGCAGGGGTACTTCATACTTTTTTAATCTGCACTGGACAGAAAAAGTAAAAGAGAGAAATCGCCCCCTTCATCCTGTTGGGCTGGGATATCCCAGGGATATCCCATACAATTCATGGTAAATGCATTCTCTGTCTTCCGACCTTTCATGTTGCATTCATTAAATTTATCTGTCTTCAGAGGTAGTGGTATGGTTCTATTACAGCCAAAGCACTCCACTGAACTAAAACAGAAGACTCTCTTCTTTAACATACTCTTACACAACAAGACACAGAATAGCAGCACATTCTGCAGCATTACTATGGGCTATCTTAGTGACATGAATGGTAATCATGTCTGAAAGCATGTCATATGGTGAAATGTAGAAGTAAAACCATGATGTCATGCCTGTGTGCATGTGCATGTGTGTATTTGGGAGCTGGGGGCAAGTTTAGTGAAATGGAGCAATGATGACAATTGCATATGCCTCCAACCTACACCGGAGAGGAAAGCAACCCCTTGGGGCTCCTTCCCCTCTGATGCTAGATCTGAGATTGGGGCGGAACAGCTCTTTCCACTCCACCTAAACACCTAAAGCAAACCTGTCCACAGACCCATACCACTGCACTGGTAGTATAAAACCATATTGGTAACACTTTACCTGACTGGTTAGTTCATAACACATTCATAGCAGCTGTCATAAACTGCACATAAAGCATACATGACTATTTCATCAGACATGAGTCAACATTAATACCAAACCTTTTATGAATGTGGAAGACAGAACGAAAACCTGTCAAAATAAAAGTATAACAATTGCAAAGCTACATTGCCGTTTTTGTTCCAAACCTCTTACCTGATCACGACACATCTGAGTCAATGGATTAGTCCAGTGCCAAAGACACAGAATATGGTCAAGCAAATATTTTTTTGTTTCATAAAAATGTATTTGTTTTACAGTATAATGCAACCCGTCTCACCCGTCAAGTAAAGTCTATTTTTAGCCCTTGGAAGGCTAGCAGCTTCACATACAGTAATGTGTGCCTCAAAAAGAAGGATGAAGGAAACACTGTATTAGACCTCCTCACTATTGATTGTTTTTGATCTGACAAGACAATACACAACTTCAAACAAAACAGTTTAATCAAATATGGCACAAAGTGCCTCTGCTGAATTTCAAAAGTGTGGTTAAGGGAAGCATAGGCGCCTATCAGATTTGCCTTTATTCCAACCATTCAACCCTTATGGTCTTGATCCACTACGCAGGAACAACTGTAGGAAAATGATGCTGGAGAAGTTTGCTGGGGATTTTTGCAGATGAAGCAGAGTTGAGAGACCAGTGGAGAGATTAACAGCTAGGGAGTTATGTCCACACATGCTGCTGTGTGGCAGGTCTGTGAAGAGGTTGGTGCAGGAGCAATCACAAGGCTGTCTGAAGTGAGGCGAGAGGCTGATTGCCTGTTGTGTTATTCAACCAAGGAGAGAACAAGGCTACTCAAGGCTACATGCTTTTTCTGTGGTTGGTTTTATTCAATATGCATTTGGGTCCTCATGAGAGAAATGTGCTCTGTGTTTATCTGTGTGTGTGTGTGTGTGGTGGGGGGTGGCGGTTAGTGTGTGCCTGTACATGCTTATGTCTGCGTATGTGTGTGATAAAGAGAGAAAATGTGTGTGCTCAACAATGTACAAATTTTGCATTTTTCTCAAAGCACCTAGATCATCCAGTAAAAAGCCACAACTACTACTTCAACAAAGTCAAAAAACATTTGTCTCACCAGTGTTCACCTGTTCACCGTAACGAGAAGGTTTGACAAAAGCCTTGATTAGCAGCAGAGGAACACACCTGGAGATGCTTTGACACAGACAGCCCAGGAGTGGTTGACTATGGTGTGGTTTCCACGGAGAGGATGTGTTGTTTAGGGTGAGTGAGGCACAGAGGTGCAGAGCCCTGCCTCGAGGTTGTTTGACTTGGTAATGCTCAAGGCTTGCTCTCCCAAATGCCTTTAATCTTCACACACGTTGCCTGCTATTTTACAAGTTCAGTGAAATTAAGAGACTCCCTCCCTGCCTGTTCTATATCTTTGAATCTTTTTCTGCTGCTTCTTTCCTTAAAATATAAAATAATAAACAGGCACATGTTTTATCTTTCTTCTAAATCAGATATCTCCACTTAGAGTAATAGCAGCCTGTCCTGTCCTGCTCCTCCATAACCATATACCCATCAGCTCTCTTTTAACGACTTTTATTGATTCCGTTCATGAATTTTCATGTGTGCTTACCCCTTTGAGTTTAGAAGTTGCAGAGCTTGAAAGGGCATTGTCTTTCCTTGTGCCTTTGTCTCTCTCTGTTATTCTCTTTGCTTCACCATAATGCGGCATGCATTTTCTGTGAGTATGAAAGAAATTATATAATTATATTGTAGAGATATATATTCTTTCTCATGCGGTCTTTTTCGAGCTGTCTCACTGACACTCTGTTTTTGTGTGTGTGGTGTGCATGTGTGTCAGTGTGTGTGGGTGTATGTGCATGCGTGTGTGTATGTGTGTGGGTGGAATTAGTCACATTTTACTAATGCCTTGCTACTGTTTTCGCTTGCTTTATCCAGCTCTGGGTATTCAGTTATTCTGGGCAGATTATTAGTAGCAAACCCAAACAGTAGTGGCTTTTACTATGGCACTTCACACATTTATACATGCACATAGACACACACATGCACACCTGCACGCACACACACGCACGCACACACACACACACACACACACACACACACACACACACACACACACACACACACACACACACACCTGGTTATAGGATATCAGAGCTTAGGTGTAATTGAGTTTTGGTTAAGGATGAGGTGGAGTAAAGACAATGGGGAGAATGAGTCAGTAGAAAGTGAAAGTTGCCAGGAGTGGGAGAAGCACGACCGACTGAGAGCTGTCAGTACTGTGATAAGCTAAGGGAAAGAGAGAGACCAAGAGAGGGAATATGTGTATTCAGGTGAGCTTTGTGAATGGTTTGGCAATTACTGACTTGAGTACAGTTGCATGCATTGTAGCTATAGGCAGGATGATGTGTACTTTACTGCAAATAAAGGTTATTTGACTGGCATACAAACATGTACAAACACAACACCATTGATACTATACTGACCTGTCAGCCTTTGCAGTCCTGATGAGACCCTAAATAAATATATAAACTAACAGATAAATAAATAAGTGAGGAATGAAAGGCCATGTGAGGCACTGAGCAGAGGGAATGAGATAAAAGTAGTGTCGAGAGATGGAAAGAGGAATTGAGGGATGGATAAAGAGAGGGAAAAGAGAGAAAGAGCAGAAGGCCAACTCTTTGGCTGGGTGGCTCAGTACATTAGTATGCAGGGCTCTGCACATATCTTGTCCATAATTACAGCAGAACTAATAATTTATTGCATGTGGTGCATGGGGTCTCCTTTGGGTATGGATGCTCACTGACACACACACACACATACATGTGCATGCGTGCACATTGAAGACACAATGAATAAAACATGACATTAACAAACCTGCCGGTACATTGCTGAAGGTTTGTATGTGTGTGTGTGTGTGTGGGGGATTATAAAGTGAATCATCATCGGTGGAGTAAGCTGTCCCAATCACTCACTCGCACGCACACACGCACGCACGCACACACGCACGCACGCACACACGCACGCATGCACGCACACACACACAAATACTCACACACACACACACACATGCTGCCGTAGGGCAGCAGAGGAAAGTGCTGGTGAGCAGAGGTGGAGACTCTGCATCTTCTTGTCTCCCCTGGCTCTCTCATGGACTGCTCACAGATGGCCTGCCCTGCATGGGGCCGGGCTGTGCTTGGCATGTGCACTCGGGTCTTTCGGATAGGTCTGGTGTCTCCCTGCTTTCAGTGAGAAGGGGAAGGGAAAACATAGCATGTGGTCTTAATGCTATGGAAATAGTGAAGCGTTAGCTTGTTTTTGTGTTTGTGTTTGTTTTTATAAGTCACACACACAACAGAAACACACACACACACACAAACACTCACAGAAGACACACATGTATCTAAGTCACAGTATCTGTGGATGATAAAGCAGGTAGAACTTTGACACTGTGTCCTGATTTTACCAGCAAGCTCCAGAGGGACATGGAGAGGGAAATGACTCAGGTGTGGGAATACCACTGCACCAGACACACACACACACACACACACACACACACTCTCTCTCTCTCTCTCTCTCTCTCTCTCTCTATATATATATATATATATATATATATATATATATATATATATATATATCCATTTCCTGTGTTTTTCTCACTCATTTCCCTGGGGAAGAGCAGCATGATATCATCAGCAGGCTGGTAAAAAATTAAAGAACTGCATAGAATCACTGCACAATGTTCTCACACACCCACAACACCCCCAAACACATACACAAATATACCATACACATGTATGTGTCAAGAGATGGAAACTGCACACACAGACTGTGTAATTTAGATATCAGGGAGACAGAGTGGAAAAGCATCAAAGTGCTCTTACAGCATGTAGCCACACTGAAATTACCCCTGTGAAAACGAGGAAGAGAAAAAAAAGAAACAGCAAAAAAAGAGAAGTGTTTTTCCCCTTTCCAGCAGAATGGATGTATTTGGCTGTCTAGTTGGCTCAGATCAGCTCAGTCTGGGCCTCTTCTCCAACAGCCCTAGAGATAAGCTGGGAGTGCAGCTGGTTTGCCTGCATTGCATCATCACCTCACTGCAGGCCCAGGTGGCAGAGATGTCAGTCATGGCCTTTGTGCTGTCACATCACTCTCTGCGCTCTGCTCTTAGTGCTCCTCCAGCCTCATGGCACAATATGAAACACCCACTGAACAATATTGCCGCACAGGTATCGTTTACACGCCTCTTATGATGCCCTTTTGAGCTCTTTGCCCTGTTTGTGTAATGAAATGGTGTAAATGTTCATCAGATATCATGTAAATGTTGTACACAGAGCTCTTCGGGTATATGTGGCTTGAAGAGTTATTTTCTTAGGCTGAAAAATACTGCATTGGAAGAGCCTTCTACTTTACATTCTGGCTGCTGTTGGAACCAAATGGCATGATCATTGCTCTTTATGTCATTCTGTAATCCAATGATAAATGCATGTGTGCTGAACTAATTCTGCCGCCTTGTCTGTCTTTAAACAGCCCTCCTTCCTCTTTCAGAAGAAGAGATTTATCTGGATGACTTATCCGGATATGTCTTTGTCTGGATTGGGGCTGTTTTTGTGTGTGCAAGGTTACTGATTTGAAGGTTATTAATGGCAAACACCATTGAGTTGTACAGAATAGCACTGGTCCTGTACTGTTTGTAATTCACAGAACAGTGAGCTTTGCTCATGGACTCTCTCAGGCATCGGAAAGGCCGGGAGGCAGACATGGCACAATTACTCTCTGTCCTAGTTCCACAGAAACAGTTGTGCTATGTTGATGCATAAACAAGAGCAAAAAAACATTACTAGTATCTGGGACTTATCAACAACAATTAATCAGTGACTTAGAGAGCGAGGTAACAGTCTTCAGGAAGTGTGTGGTGATAAACTAGCTCTGAAAGAGCATCCACACAGGTGCCCTTCACCCTTCTCCTTTCCTCCTGACATCTCCCAAGTGGCGGGTCCCAGAGGTAGCTGCCGCTCTTCCTCCTACCTCTGCCTGAATCAATGTTCTGACATGTGTGCAGTGTGGAAAAGGGGCCTTACATCTCGCTAAGAGTTAGATGTGGGATCTTGATGTGCTGTGTGTGTGTGTATGTGTGTTCTGTGAGTGATGAAATATGCTGCAGTTTCTTGCCTTATTTAGCAAGTTTGTTTGATACAAATATTTGACCCTAAAGACATTTTCGATATTTTACTGTGTATCAGCCAATATGATTTAGAATATTGATTAATATTGTGTGTGTGTGTGTGTGTGTGTGTGTGTGTGTGTGTGTGTGTACTATTTGAATGATGGTTTTCATGGTTAAGATATGATTCCACTGAAATTGAATTTTAAACAATGTTTTCCTCACTTGGGCTTGGATGATATTTGTTTATTGATGTGATCTGCACCTTTGTTTCAGAGATTGTAGATATTAGAAAGGCATTAAAATCTTTACTTAAAGCATTTACAAATCTATAAATATTAGATGTTCTCGTCAAGAACAATTTCCCTCTAAATTGTGTGATCTAGCCGGCTAATTAGCTAACATTAGCAGGACCATGGCCAGTTACTGAAAACTCCTAATGTTAGCAAACATTGTGCGATTTGGTGCCAAATTCAATAAAGTTCAATTACCTTGTAATTCATATAGAACCAACCTGATGGGGGCTCTCTGCTGTTCTGATACCAATTAGTTGCAAATATGGTGGAAAAAAATTGATTTTCTCGCTCAGCTTCTGAATACTCAGGGAAGGATCCCGAAACCCTCACACAAGCTTTTCCTCCTGTCTCTTTCTGTCTCCATCTTTTTTCCCAATTATTTTACGTCCTCTAAGCTATGGTGTGATCGATCTGGCTCATTATACTAATTGTCTTGTTGACAGGGAGACAATCAGATGAGTGTATTTTCAATTATTGTTCTCTGCACTGCATGCTTCAGGATGATGCTCACGTCTCTGGCAACCCTCTTCCCTAACACACACACAAGCACTTATACCTCCACACTACAACCACACACATACACTCACACATGCACACGCATGGGTACATGCACATGCATGGACACACCCACATGCAAAAAATTTACCTTCAAATGGAGCATAGTGTTCTTGACAGAGGAGGTATCCTTGAGCTTCCTCATTTAGGAAAACACAAATATTTTTTGACATGAGAAGAATTTTCTATTGGGAAGCTCAATATACAGTAGCCTATATTTACTCATTTAGAGTTAATTTATTTATTAATCATGGTTATTTATTTTGTTAAAACACCCCAGGGTTTCTGCCCATTGATAAGAAGTAATGCAATCGTCATGCCCTTGGTTTTCATCCCCTTGTTTCAGATTTATTGTATGGTAGGAAAGGGCATTGTGAAGAGTTCCTTGAGAAAAGTGCTGAAAGTCAATACTCCATATAAAAGGATAATAACCATTTCAGAGAAGCCCTGGCTACAGTCTTTTCAGCAGCAGGAGCTAACAGCGCTTTACAATGATGTATGCGATACAAAGGGTTAGTCCGGGCCACCCTGAGACGTTCCAAGACATTCCTCTCCTTCCACCACTGAACCTTGAATCAATAAACCTTTTGAAATTACCTTCCTCTCCCTCAGTCGCTCACTCGTTCCCTCTTTGTTTCACTTTTTTGAGTGTTCTACCTTTCTATCATATGTCCATGGACTAACAGTGCATGGTGGCATACTGTAGTGTAGGTACTGTCCACCAGCTGTCTGGTCAGTGGTATTCGTGAATGAAAAAAGTCTTTAATGTTCTAATGTCTTGAAAACAATGGACTGATGTCAGCCGTTAGTGTGTTTAAAAACCTTGTTACAAAGTACGGAGGACATTACACTTACATGTACATTGACAAACAAGGCTAACACTGGGTAATGACAATGACCCCCTCTATTCCATCACAAATAATTCCAAATATGTATTTGCTCTTCAAGCCACTCTATTCCTAAATAAGAAACAATAGCCAGGATGTCGAGCTAGTCTGGCTGGCTGGTGCACAGTGTGCATCTCCCTGTGTCTAATGGGTCATAATAAATAAAACACATCTGTCAAGGTGGCAATGTCCTTACACTTTTTCAGTGTGCCTAAATTAAAACAAGTGATAACTGACCATTTATTTATGTGAGAATATTATATATAGATATGCTAGATATTGTAAGACATGCAGGTGGATTTTAAAAACTCCAGTCTAGAGCAGGATTGTTCTCATCAGAGAACTTGTAATGCCTCTACCTTCAATCAAAAAAGGTTGTAAAACAGCCAAGCGCTTTTAAATTAACCACCTTTAAAGGCTATTTTGCTTTGCTTCCCAGTCCACAAGGCTCTTTATGTCTGCTTTTGCATGGGCTGAAATGAAAGTTTGCCAGCTAGCCACCCATTTGCTTACTGAGGCACTGACGCAGTTGATTCATGTGAATGTCCTCCCTGCAGAGAACAACATGTGGCCATGCCTGAGGCCTAGAAGATGGTGGCAGATAGCAGCACCTGTTTCCTCACACATAAAGAACAGTGTAGATTTGTTTTCGCATATTTGCAAAAGGACTTGCCTCTGAAGCATCAGACGAGAGCTGTCTAAGGTGTCACTATTGCCATTATGCTCTTACATGATACAACAATAGCACACTGTGATTTTTCTTTTTTGTGCTCTCTCTGCCACCCACCCCCACCACCACCACAACCACCACATCCCTCTATCCCTCTTTCTCTATCTACCCGTGTGAACACAAGGAGAACACTTGTAAACACATGTCGCATAAGGATTTACCCTGACATATTATTATGATTATCTAAATCACTGCTACTTCTCCTGGGTTTGCCGGGGCCTGTTTTGCATAAGTCACATTTATTTTTGCAAGTCAGGCACTTTGAGTGCTTTGCCTTGGCTGTTCAGTGTGTTAACTGTGCAGTGGCAAGAAATGCTAAAATGCTGTGTGTTGTCAAGGAAGGTGGGGAAGGGGGGTTGGGGGCAAATAAATAAGTTGAAGTCACTTGGCTGTTGATATTTCCTGCAGTCCCTCATGGCAAAAATTCCCCTCAACTCTACACCAGCCAGCCCATCCATCATGCAGTCATCAACATGGTTTCAAAGCATCTCGGTCCTCTGTAGTGGCAAAGTCATAATGCGGCCTTGGTGATGGAGAGGAGGAAACTGGAGTGTGATTAAGCGGCACCTCATGTGGAAGCAGATCATGGGGCCCCAGAGACAAAAACAGTCAACATGTTCTCCCCCACCCAGTGTAGCACCACAGCCACAACAGTGGAAGATGAGGAAAAGTCAATGACAGGCCGAGGGCATGAATGTTTATCTCTCCTCCATCTCTCCTGCCAGTTTTCTCAGCACGAGCGCAGCATGAGCCCCAGATGCAGGCGGATTGTGGGGAGGCTGTGGACCTGTTTAGGTGGAGGTCTGTTCTGGAGTCCACAGCTGTCTGGCTCTAAGGGCGTTAATGGAGTGTTTGGGTGCAGGCACGGGCCGATGCGCAGCATGGGCCAAATGCTTCCCCACAGCTTGAGTACTCTCAGTGTGAGACTGACACTCTGGGGCTGCATGTGCTGAAGGAGTGAAGGCACCACAGCCATCTTGCTGTATGCTCTTGCTCTCCATTCTTCTTATGCTTCTTTTCTCCATATTTCTATATGCACTCCATCCATTTTAATCTCACTCTTTCTATGTCACTAGGCTCTCTCCCTCCCCATCAATCCCCTTTCTATCCTACCTCCTCTTTTCTCGTTCATATCCTTACCCTCTTATCCTCTACAGCTCCAACGGGAGTGATAAAACGAGGAGGATCTCAGGTAGAGATGTGAGCTGGGCTCATTAGCCAGGTGCCTGACTGTAATCACACTGAGAAGGGGGCCAGTTGGAAATCAGGCAGCTGCTCGGACGGCTCAAAGCTGGGCCTTAAATAAAAGCATCCACTTTGGCTCAGATGTCTCCCTTGTCACACAGATGAGGCAAGTATTGGAGGATGGGGAGTTGGGTTGGGCGTTGTGGGGGCGTGGGGCAGAGAGATAGACTGATGAGAGGCAGATAAAGAATGGATGAAAAAAGTCCAGAATATTAGTTCCTCTTTATCTAACTGTGTTACCATAGCGATCACAGTTTCTGCCGGCAAATGATCGCGACTTGGTTGGCCCTGGACCATAATCAAAAATACATCAAGGCTCCCCTGGCTCCACACTTTTGAGTTTAATTGGAACTTTGTTCACAGAGACAGGGAGTTATGGCAAAGTTTAGTGTTGCAGCCATCTTCTCAGAGATAGAAGAGAGAAAGAAGAATTAGAGAATAAAGGACAATCCCCAAGTGTTTTTACACAATATCACTTAAATATTTCCTGTTCGGATATTAACAGCATCTGCAGGATACCACAGAGTGTGATTGATAGGCTAAATGTATGTTTGGTGCATAGAAAGAGTTATCTGTGTAAGACCAGGCATAATTGTACTTAAAAAAAGGAAAATAAATTAGTCAGTGGTACAGTGCAAATGAATTTTCTGCAGCATTTTCTTAACATATGAATTCCAATGAAATCATGTTTCTGAAAAGTTATCTTGTTCACTCAAGGCAACCCGGCTGTCTTCAGAAAGCTTGTGGAACACAGCACTGTTGCCTGCGAAATGCATTGTCATGCTTAGCGAACTTGCCACTTCAAGCCATAGCCTGCAAGGGGAATAAGAGTGTGATTTCTTGAGCAGCACTTCTCTGCATTCCCTAATGCAGTGGCCCTGCACAGCGGTTGATGGATATCCCGCTCATGTATAGTTGTCATTTTTGCATACCAAGGCAGTGAATATACAAAATGTTCAGCAAAGACACCATCAAAATGAATCATAAAACATCAGCAGAGAATCTCTGTGCAGGCTCCTATGGCTACTAATTGGCTGATTCCTAGGCAAACATTTCTTTTTTTCCCCTCTGCATTTATAAAATCACTTTTTGCCTCTGCATCCTTCTTTATCTAAAGTGGTCAGGTCTGCTCCTGCTGGGCCCTTGGACACTCAAGGGCTTTGTTAGTCTGGCGTCTGATGAACTGGAGGCTTTATGGCAGTTCCTTCGGGAATAGGAGGCCTCTTGACACTGTAAATTTCAATCGCAATTGATCTACGTGCAATTTTACTAAAAGGGCCTGTCCCTGAGAAGCTCACTCTTCATGTGCAGATTTTGATTAAGGTTTCCGTAGGAAAGGCTCCCTCGCTGTTCTCTCTCTTTCTATCTCTCTCTCTGTCTTTCTCTCTCTGCTATCTCTATCTCTCTTTCTATCTCCATCTCTCTCTATTTCTCCCTCCCTCCCTCTCTTTCTGTCTCTGCTCCCCCTTTTCTATCTCTTGTTCTGTTCTGCGTCTATATCACACACACCCACAAACAGCACTGCACCACGTATACACTATGCAGATTTAACAGTTGTTCTCATATCTCTACCACACACACACACAAATGATCTTCTCCTTCTGTCTTTGTCTTCTCTCCTTCTGTCTCCCTGTCCTCTACTTAGTCTGGTGAAGTGATTTCATTTGCCTGTCGTCTTTGCATTTATTCTCACTTGCTGGTAAATTATGAGAGCCAGAAAAGTGTCCTTTCTGGTCTTTTCTCACGCTCTCTGCTAGATTTTGCACTGTGAATCGGTCCCAGCAGACTTAGGTGAATATCTTTAAGTGACATTTGGAGGATGTCTACCTCTGCTTATTTTCAAATTGGTCTGTATTACTGCACAGCACAAAGACAGCAATTTCTGAGCAAGGCTTGCAATTGACACAGGATTTATGTAGAAGACAAAATACATTAGGGTCCTGAGGGTCAGTTGTTAGTAGTTATGGTAAGGGTGGGAAGGGGGTTGAGGGTAGTGGTTTATTGCAGGGGGTGAAAATGGAACATAATTGACACACAAATTTGTTTCTAGCTCAACACCTCATGGCCACCAGATGCAGTGTGGGACAGCAGCGCACCACACAGCCAAGATGATTCAAACACAGTGAGAGGGAG
>CM059265.1:9224577-9227077 GCA_030347295.1 Setipinna tenuifilis
GGTTTTCTTACAAGGTTCCCCCCACGGGCCAGGATGAAATGTTTACTGCCAAAAATTAACTAGCCACTTAGCAATCAAGCAACAGACCACATTCATAAAAAGTCAAACAAAGGCTTTTGCAAACAGTGACAGCACAAACACACACAGAAAGCGAGAAATCATACCAATGTTACTTAGAAACGTTATTTTCTTGCTGGCTCTGTCATGACTGCATGTCTACATGCGTAGTTAGCAACAGGCCTGCCATCCCATCGAGCAAGCCTGACTCTCTCACAATGCCTGAGACTGCCAGCCCATGGGTGCTGTCCAGGCACAAGCTAACTTGAAAGCATGTTTTTTCCCTCCAGACCACTGGGGCAGCCGAGACCATGTTTATTTGCCCTGTAATGAGTCATTTAACCATTTACCGACTTGCGAAGATGATTAAGACTAATTAACTCAAAGACGTTGCATAGTGTCGCTTTAAGAGTTGTTTGTGAGATGGTATAAGCCAGACATACATAAGGGATAACAGCCGCTGAGCCATGCATTCAACAAAATTAATCAGTGCCGGTGGACAAATAACTTCCCGATGCTCCGCCAAGTTAACTAATTCCGTCGAATGCCTGTCTCAAAGGTTGTTATCCCACTTATGGCTCGATTACCACACTCGAGAATTTAGGAAACATTTAAATTCTTATGTCTGAATATTTACATTATTCTAAAATTTCTTTACAATTAGGATTCATTGTCTGTAACCTGTCGTTAAAAAGTAGAGCAGAAAAGCAATCGTTAAATTACACTATATGGTTGTTATAGCTACCATTCTGTGGGGCATTGATATGGAAAGGTGCTTAAATGTTATACCAGTAATTTAGAACTACTTTCCACAGTTGAACCAGACTTTACATTTAATCTACCCCCAATACAACAGAACTGACTCTCCGCCACATACTATTTTTTCACATTCTGTTTATACAGCAATCACTTTTGCAAAAATATAAATTCATATTTTGCAAAAATATAAATTCTTGCTACGTGTAAGGCAGGGGATACTTGGTAGAACTTGGTGTCTTAAGGGGTACGTGGCAGTTAAAAGGTTGGGAAATGTTGCTTTATATCTTCTTTGACAAATTCTGATAACTGGTATTGAAAATGTGTAATGTGGTGCTTCAAAACACAGATTTCTATTTTATATCAGGTTGGTGTGCCTAAGACTAAGTGTTTTGTTTTGGGAAGTGTCTGATCTGATATCAATAGGGGAGAGCTGATATTAATGTGTTGCTTTAAATCAGAAAAAGGGCTAAAATTAGCCATGCAGAATATCTTTTGTCAATGATACATGCTTTCTAAGCACATCTGAGAGCTATTATCTTCGAAAATTTGTAAAGTGTAATCAGTCATTGCATGCCATATTTGCTTAGTGCTGGCTTTGTTTGTGGGAAAATTAGAATTTCTATTGTGACATGTTTGGCCATAGGGAAATCAAGCGATTTAATTGGTCATTGGTCTACTTTAAATTGACAGGTAGGAAAGGTCCACTTAAGCAAGAAGATGGAATGTGAATTTAAATGTGTTTGTCAAGGCCTGAAGGTCACATGGCATCCACACCACATACAGTGAACTAATGTGATAGGGATGTGAAGATGAACTAAATAAGTTCAAATACATGTAATATTTTCTGTGTTAATAGCTCCAGTCAATACATGTTTTTTGCAGAAAGTAGCCTCTGGGTTGTAGGCAACCTGATTGACTGCCTGGTGTGACGAGTGTGTGTTTGTGATTAAGGTGTAGGGGAGAAAGAGGGATGACTTCGACTGGGGTAAGGTTTAGGGCTTTGTGTGTGACTAAAGACTGTGTCATGTTTGTGTTGGGATGAAGACTGATATCCAATGTGTATGTTCAACTGGAGACTGATGTGAAAGGTGTGTGTTAGACTGGAGGATGGCCCTTGGCTGTGGTGTGCTGCATTGTTGGAGAGTAAGGTCTGCGTTGGCTGCCCTCAGCCTGCCACCCTTGCAGACAACTCGCTCCAGGGCAGATGAATGTTCCCTCTGAGCTGAGACACACACACCCAAACAAACACACACACCCAAACACACATACACAGACACAGACACACACACACACACACACACACACACACACACACACACACACACACACACACACACACACACACACGCACACATAGACAGAGATCGAATGAACAAACACACATATCAAATACTGTAGGTGGTCAGATAGACACACATGGACTCATGGCCACAAATACAGACAAGGTCACTTATATGTTCACATACATAGAAACATGTGCACATACAAATGAGAATTCACCAAACCCCTTCACCCTTGTCTTTCTGGTCAGCTCACTCTATCTCTTTCTCTCCCTCCCTCCTACTTTGTGTTCCCTCTGGGGATGAATATCCACCAGGATCACTTTTAGACCCTTTATCAATTTAACAGAGTCTTCTCAGCCTGCTGCCCTTAGCAGAGCGTGTGTGTGTGTGTGTGTGTGTGT
>CM059265.1:9229577-9232077 GCA_030347295.1 Setipinna tenuifilis
AGCTTCTGTCTCATGTTTAATCTTATCCTGTTTTCTTCTGCTTTTAGTCTTGTCACACATTCTCCTCTGCCCTCTTGTTCTCCTCCTTCTCCTCCTCTTTCCCCCATTTCTCCTCTCTCTGTTAATCCCCCCTCTTTCTTTCTATTCTCCCTCGCTCTGAGCCTAGCCCTGTGCTTCGCCATAGGGTATTCCTTTAATTACAATCTCCATTTGGACTGCTGGCCTTGGACATTGTTACCACAGGGTGTGAGGAAGTCAAAAGAAAAAGATAAAAGTGCGTTTGATACATGACAAAACTGAGGGAGGGGGGAGGCAAACGGAAGAAAGGACCAGAAAGAGAAGTCCAATTTTTTTTCAAACAACTGTTTTTATTATTTTCTTTCCCAGCTGTGAGAGAGGGAGGGAGGGAGCAGGCACAGGCGCCCCACTGGTTTGTGTAATTCCCCAGACAGGGCAGGGCAGGGCCGCTCACTGTTTCTCATTGCATTCAGTCCATACTGGCAGTGCAAACACTCCATAGAATATATAATCCCCTTGTTGTAGTTTACACACTTGTCATTAGATCAGATTGTGTTTTAAGACTACATGAAAAGGATAAGTGTGTGTGTGTGTGTGTGTGTGTGTGTGTGTGTGTGTGTGTGTGTGTGTGTGCTGTGTGTGTGCATATGTAAATTGTGATGCATGTGTGTTTTAGATGGTGTGTGTTGCTGAATTTATTCAGTATAGAAAAGTAGAAATAGTGTGAAAGAGAAGAGACAAAGGAGTAGCCCCAATCTACTATCAAGCAAGCGTTTTTTGTTAAATGAATTAAGCTTTGGTTCAGATCATCTGTCCATTTTTTACACCAATCAAATAGCAGCCTAAACTGTTCATGCTTCCTGTGAAGTGAGAAATACCATCTTCTCCACAGTCACTGCATGCACATGGACGAGTTGAAACCAACTGGAAATGGTTTGGGATCGTATCAACTTCATGTGCACTGGTTAGAGATCGTATAGGAGTTGGTTTCGCAAAACCTCTTGGAACCCCAGGCTTAAGCCGATGTTAAACCACTTGGTGCTGCCTTGTGCATGGGATCAGATCGAATTCACATACTGTGCACGTATCAACGCTGTTTGTTCCTTCATACAGACTTCCAAACACAGCAGAATGCACAACATGTACGCGAATGCGTGAAACTCCTCGAACACCATCTTTGTATGCCGCCAGATAGTTTGTTTATTGTGTTTATTTAGCAGGAATAGTGCAGAGCCCATAGAAGATGTGCCAGAGTATTATGTTTTTGTTTTAGACTACCTTATTGTTTAAGTGGGTAATAATATCAGGTGAAAGGAGGAGGCTATATAAATACATTTGCACTGACTGACTTGTAAGATTTTCTTTAGCCGCTGTTTTGCGATGTGGGATAACCGGAATGAGAGGTGAAAAGTTCAGTCTCCTCTACGTGTCGTCAGTATGCACTGTAGGCATAGGCCTATGTGTGCAGTGCTGTAGTTTGCTGTTGCGTATCTTACCGGCGTAGCAGCTTTGCTGTGGGCAAATGTTTACTTGTGTCCATGTTCATTATTGTAGTTATGTCGTTAGTCGTGTTATGTTCAACATTATAGCAGCTAGCGTTGTAAATCCTATCAGCCTGGGTTGTCATGGCTACAGCCAGAGCGACACAAGACAAAAGGCTGTCAAGCTTGTCTGACCAATATCTTTGGCATTTTTTGCCCGAACAACATGAAACTTGGCACTGCACACACTGGTACCATTATGATGACGCCCTCCAAATTTGAGATCAAGCGGATGAGTACTTCGAGAGTTATGTGTGGAACAGACATTTCTTGCATTAAAAGATAATAATAATAGATCGATAACACCACTGGTTGACTACAGCGCCACCCACCTAGCGTAGCGGAAAGGGCCAGGTCTCTGACCATTATCCAATTACACAAACTCCATGTGCACTTGGATATTGGGACAGACCACCCGTTGGGTATCAACACCCAAACCAATCCCAATCCAAACCGGTCCTACCATGTGCACGCAGTGAGTCTTCCTTACACATTTACCCTCTAATATCTGGTGGCAGGGCTGAGACCGTTTCTTTTTCCAGCAGGCATCCCTGCATCAGCCAGCAAGCCTCTGACTCCCAGCTAATCAGCCTCTAGCCCTGCAGAATACTGAACACAGTCGGCACCTGGAAATTAATTAGGGGTGCCTGGTGCATACTCACACACATACACACACACACACATGCACGCACACTGTCAGATTGTGTCAGTGATACCACTCCCCAGCGGCCTCTGACCCCAACGAACAGCTCAGACCACTGGAGCCTTGGACCTGTTGTCCGGTCCAACAGGGCCGCGGGGTGGGGGGTGTCTGTTGTTCAGGATAGTAATGAGGTGAGAGTTGTTTGTGTGTGTGTGTGTGTGTGTGTGTGTGTGTGTGTGTGTGTGTGTGTGACTGTGTGTGTATGCAGGCGAAATTATTTTCATGGTAGCTTCTATTA
>CM059265.1:9237077-9239577 GCA_030347295.1 Setipinna tenuifilis
AGCCCCTAGAACCATATCCAGGATTTTTTTTGAAAATGTGCACACTTGCTAAGGACAGCCCCAAAATAAATTTCAGCACGTTTAATGTCAATAAAGCACATGCTCTAGCGCCACCAACAGGTCAAAGTTGGACATGCATCCACGTGCATAACTTTTGATCCATATATCCAGTTTTCAAAACGTGGTATCAATGGAATCTTCGATTAAGTCGAGTTCAACAAAGCCTATGACATCATATTTTACTGCAATTTTCAAAAATGTAGAAAGTAAAACTACATTTTCACAGCTTACAAATTTTATCCAATTTTTACCAAAGCTTGACATTTAATAATCTTAATAACCATAATCTTCAGAACAAACCTCAGAAAGGAACCCCCCTGCCGATTTGGTCAGTGAAAGCCATCACATGTCACAGCCAATCGAATTGGGTCCTAAAAAGAGGGCTATTATAGGCACAAATGTATTTTTGCTTAGAACGTATGATTGATATTGGGTGGATATTTTTTTAAAAAAGATTTGCACAGGGCACATATTTTGATCAGTCATTACGGTATTTGGTAGAGATGATCTCCAGATAAACCCTAACAAATGAATTATGCAGACTCGAAGGGTACAAGAAAAAATGGCATCGTCATACTGGTGTGGGTACATGCTTAGACCCCTCATTGCTGCTTGCAGCTATATTGATGTGTGTGTTTGTATGTGTCTGTATATGTGAGCTTATCTGTGTGTGTACACGTGTGCATGGAGAAACATGCACAGCTTGAAGTGGTCCCACCTGAATTTTTTCCTTGTGAAATCAAGCGTGTCAAATCTGTGGTCAGTCTGAACTGCTTTGGGCCTTGGAGACAGTAAGTGTATTTTATTTGTGTGTTTGTGTGTGTGTGTGTGTGTCGGTGTGTGTGGCCTTCCACCACCATCTTTGTCATATCAGGCCACCTCTGAAGGGTGTTGTGCCCAATTGGGTTGATGGTGCTTTGCTTGGCCACACAGAAAGTGAAACTACTGCCCCCCCTTTCTAATTTTTAATTCATATCAGTGTTCTCTCTTTTTAATTTATGAATTTTGGTGGGTGCTGGACACAAGGATGACCTCTGAAATCTCAGACCTATGCCTTTCCAGGATGGGTGGGAAGAGACAAAGAGAGAGAGAGAGAGAGAGAGAGAGAGAGAGAGAGAGAAAGAAAAAAGAAAGAAAGAAAGAAAGAAAAAACAAACAAACAAACAAATAGATGGTGTGGGATGAGAGCCGAAGCAGATGAATAAATAACAAAAACAAACAAAGAGCATCAGATGAGTGCTGCTCACACTGTTGCTGTTTGCTTGTCTCTGCTGGAGCTGAACACTAAGCACAGCTAGACAACAGCAACAACAACACACACAACACTGGCCACATAAACTCATACTTTTTTCTCACACACTCACACATACAAACAATCAAAATACACCAATATATACACACAGACACCTGCCTTCCCTGTCTTCCCTTGCTTGGTTACTGGTGTTTAAACATTTCTTATACCATCTGCACATTGTCCAGGTGTTCATTTGGCAGTAATACCAAACATGGAGGAGGAATATATGTTTTGTGTTTGTTTTACAGGGACTTGTGACACACACACACACACACATACACACACACACACACACACACACACACACACACACAACCAAACAAGGAAAGACAGACAGACACACCCCCACACAAGCTAAGCTGTGGTGTCCCCACCTCGGTCTCACGCGTGGCTGGCTTTGGGGCGTAACAAGGGCATCCATGCACCTAATGCATGCCGTTCACCAGCCATTCACATAATGTGCACAATTATCCCATGGAAAAAAATAACGTCTGTGTGTGTGTGTGTGTGTGTGTGTGTGTGTCTGTGTCTGTGTCTGTGTGTCTGTGTGTGTGTGTTTATGTGTGGCACCGTGCTCAGATTACAGGCCCCTGTGAGGTGCTGCTGGCTTAGCTGCTGTTGTGCTTATTAACAGCATGTCAAAACATAAAAAGAAGGTAGAATGGTACCTCTGCCAATGAGTATAGACAGCATCTCCCCCCACACTCATCCTGCCAATCTTGTTACTCTGTCACACTCAGTCACACTTCTTACAATCCCAATTTCTCCCTGTTTGCAACCTTGATAAGCTCACAGCAGGTCTTTAGGGATAATTGAATTTGGAGGTTGTTCGATTGAGTTTGAAACTAGCGGATTGGGGGTTGGGCATGTGTAGAGCGTCAACCTTGAGGATCGTCAAAAGAGACACCAATCAACCAGCACAACCTATACAGAGATTAGAAAAGCATAAAAATATGACTAGGACAATTTGTTGGGGCCTTGTTGGTTGAAGGCAGATGGAAAGAGGGCGAGTTGTGACAGTGGAGGGGAAACTGTCAATAAGCCGAGGATGACTCACCTCTCATAAGCAGGGAGCTTGTTCAGATACAGAAACATTTAATTACCAGCAAATCCTTACTGGCTGCCGTGTGGCATTAACTCACGTCA
>CM059265.1:9242077-9269577 GCA_030347295.1 Setipinna tenuifilis
TGGCATTCAAGGACTCACTGCCAAGCAGTATCATTAGACAGGGCCTGGCAAAAAGCGGCAAAGGGAAGGCACAGTTTGTTAAGGTGCTGCCGATGTGGTTCGGTGAGTGCCAACATGCAGTGTGAGTGTCTCCAGGGTTAATGGGCCACGTGGAATCACTGATCCTATTAGCTTCTCTCTGAGGCAATGCTCAGAACCACAAGATGAGCCTTTTGACTGGAGCTGATGGTGGAACTTAATTTGCTTTCTTTTTCGTCCTTTTGATCTCACCATGTATTTGTTGTTGTTTTTTTATTCTCTCACTGTTTTTTGTCTTTCTCTTATGATCATGTCACTATTATTATTATTATTCCCTTCATTTTACCAACCAGTTGTATATTAATTAATATACTAAAAACAAAGAATCAAATCTGTTGTGCTTGTGATGTTATAGCTATAATACTGAAGACCATGGCAATATTGCATAAGTTACTGTCTCCTGACTGTGCATCTCCAAATGGTCTTTTCTAATTCTCTTTCTCTCCCTGGCCTCTTGTTTCTCTTCAGATGACCCAGGAGCAGTATATCTTGGCATCTCAGCCCAACCCACTGCAGAGGCCTGGCTGTGCACAGGCGTACCCAGTGGGCATCTATGGCTGGAGGAAGCGCTGCCTGTACTTCTTCATCCTCCTTCTCCTTGTCACTATGATTGTCAATCTGGCCTTGACCATCTGGATTCTCAAGGTCATGAACTTCACCATGGTACGTCACTAAAATATTGCATATCAGGGGGAGAGAGAGAGAGAGAGAGAGAGAGAGAGAGAGAGAGAGAGAGTGGGGCACGAATACACAGGGAGAGTAATGTGTGTGTCAGTTTGTGTGTGAGATGGGGGTGTGCTCTGTGAATATGAGTGGATGTTTATTTGGTGGAGCAAACCTATGGTGCTCAGCAGAGGATCAGGTAGTAGCTCTCTACTATGATTGGTAGTGCAACCTTAAGAGTGAGCTCAGCTAATAGCTAGAGTGCATCAGTGCTCCCTCAGAGCTTTCATAGGCGCATATACACACCCCATCCACCGCCCGCAATGTGCCTATCCTTAAGAGAAAGATTAACTTGTCAGAAATCATACATCTCTTTTTCGCTATTTTCCTCCATTTCTCACCCTTTTCCTAACTCAATTTAGACTTTTAGGTCTGAGGGGCAAGATGGCAATATCCCATAATAATCTTAATTTCCCCCTAAGGAAAAACCTGCACTAGGCCAAATATATATGCAAATTAGTTTTGGCAAGTGACATACCCCCCAACATAAACAAACAAATGAATACACATACACACACACACACACACACACACACACACACACACACACACACACACACACACACACACACACATACACACACACACACACACACAGAATCACACACCTACATGCACATGCACATGACAACAATATCAAATCAACCTCAAGTCATCTAAAAGGATACTAGGGATATTAATACGCAGAGAGAGAGAGAGAGAGAGAGAGAAAGAGAGAGAGAGAGAGAGAGAGAGAGAGAGAGAAAGAGAGAGAGAAAACAAGAGAGACAGAACGAGAGAATGGGAGTGAGGGAAAAAGCGTAAGAGAGAGAGGGCTATGAAACCAAGGGTGAATGAAAGCATAAAAGAAAGAGTGACTTTGGCAATTTCCGTGGCATGGAGCAGACATTCTCTCATGGGCCTTGGGGCTGAATCCTCCATTTTCCCCCAAATCCAATTGCACAGATGAATTTCCTGTGCGTTAGTCCACGAGCAGGCCCTCATATCCCACCAATATTAGTCAAATCCCTCAAACTGATAAATGTCAGAGGCCTCTGAATCATGAGCTCTGCATTGTTTGCCACAGTGGGGACCTGCTGACTGACAAACGGAGTGGCGAAAGTGTGTGTGTGTGTGTGTGTGTGTGTGTGTGTGTGTGTGTGTGTGTGTGTGTGTGTGTGTGTGTGTGTGTGTGTGTGTGTGTGTGTGTGTGTTTGCAGGTGAATTCTGTTCTGTCTGGCATCAGGGCTCTCCCCTGATGAAGAAGTGTGTGCCTCGTTGGCTTCTAGAGAGCAGAGGAAACCACAGCACAGCAGGGACTCACCTAGTCCAGATGAAATATGGCTCAACTCATACAGTGCTCTACATTCAACTAAGCTTAGCTAATGTAATACAATATCAACACTTCCAGATGTTACCTGTGTACTGTTTCTGCATTGCTAAAACAAAGAACTGAGAAGAAAATTAAAATTACACATGAATTTCAAAATGACAAGACAGAAAGGAAAAAGAAAGAAATCAACTTATTTTTGGTGGGAATCTGTCCTTTAATGTGTGTGTTTTTTATAAAGTAATATGCATTCATATAAAATGGCATTCCAAACTGATGTATATCAGTGCTGGTAAGGGGGGCATTTTATTAACAAGAGTGAGATTTGCCCTCTCCTGATGGAGACATGAGTGCAGCTATGACTGCCTGTGCTGCTAGTGATACAGAAAATAAATCTTCATGATAAATTTGTCATTTATAAAGTAGCTGCAAGCATTTTCATTCACTTGAGGTCTGAATGTTCTGTTCTGCCTTTGTATATTTTCAGTATATAAACATGCTACCAGTGATCTTGAGCTAAAGTGTTTTTATATTATTATCTAACACTCAGGCTGTAATTCAGATTTTTTATGGATGTGAATACTTTTTACAACCAAGCAAGAAAATAGAGAAAAACTTTTTGAGTCCATGAGAAATGTCTTAGGAACTTTAAATAATTTCTCCACTGGCATTATATTATAAGAGTAATTTAAGCTCTTCCCTTGGTAATTTAATTCAAAAATCCACATCAAGAATATTTATTTTCTCAGCTCTGGAAACCGAAGATCTCATCTGTTTTGCCTTTCAAACTACACCCATTTATCTTCAGAAATAACATGGCCTCTGTCTGTCTCTCTCAGTCCCTCTCTCAGTCTTATTTGCTGTATCACATAGTTTTGTTCCAAGGATTGCTTGAATTTCCAGTTATGCCTTTATTCTGTAGAATGTCAATTACATGTTGTAGTGCTGGTTTTGACCAGACTACCCATGGACATCAGTTGATTAGTTCAGTAAATGTTGCTTTGTTAAAAAGTTATATATTAATCATTAAAAGGCTGATCGTGATCATAATTGTAAGGATAATAATAATTATAGTAGTAGTAGTAGTAGTAGTAGTAGTAGTAGTAGTTGTTGTTGTTGTTGTTGTTGTTGTAATAGTAAAACTAACAATATATGGCATTGGTCAAACACCCACTTGGATTCTTCAGAACAAAGACTAAGCAAAAGGCTGTGATATGCTATCTTGGCAATGGGTTTTCAAACGGCAGGCGGGGCTTTGGCAGTGTTAGCTATCCAAATATAACTAGAAGCAACAATTTGTATCATAACATGAGGAAAGACTTAATGGTTGGTAGAAGCAAGTGTTTTCAGAAAACAAAGTAATTTCCATAAATGAGCATACCAAAAGCATGATAACCATGGCATTAATAGTGCTGGTTGGGTAATGTATTTGTGTACAGCAAAGAATGAGGTGGAGCAAGCATTACATGTCTGGATTGCATTAGTAATTAAAATAAGTAAGTAAGTTTAATTTGTATAGCACATTTAAAATCAAAGTGCTTCACAGTATAAAGAAAAAGGTTAAGCAGCCTGGTTAAAAGTTAAACAACATCACTAAGTTAAAATTAAAACACACCAGTGCCATCATACACACACAAGACAAAGTAAAAACATCACATAGACCATTAAAATCAAACAAAGACAAGAAAAAGTACAAACATTGCAAAACTCCAGAGACTATCAAGTCGGAAGCGATATGTTTTGAGAGAAGACTTTGAGAGAAGACCTAAAAGCAATCACTGTAGATTCATTTTTGACTTGCCCTCACCTCCGCCCACTACCACCTCTCTCTTTTCTGTTACTTTCTGTCTTGAAAAAGTAAGATAGAGGTTTTGGAACTTCCATGTAAAAAATAAGTATGAACCCTGGGGAGGAAACTGTCATTCCCTAAAGTCTAGAACAGCTGCACACACACACACACACACACACACACACACACACACACACACACACACACACTACACAGATATTTGGACAAGCAGACTGGCTGTCTACATCTTATTTCTCCCCTGCAATCACAGCAACAGATTGAAACAGATTTTAATACTGCAGATTAGAATTAGCACCTTACATTTGTAAGGTGAATTTGTGTGTGTGTGTGTGTGTGTGTGTGTGTGTGTGTGTGTGTGTGTGTGTGTGTGTGTGTGTGTGTGTGTGTGTGTGTGTCTGTGTGTGTATGTGTGTGTGTGTGTGTGTGTGTGTGTGTGTGTGTGTGTGTGTGTTAAACTATACTCTTACATGTGCTTTTACAAATGCACACTGCACAGACAGATCCAATAGTAATGTCAAGTGTTACTATGTGTGTGCATTCCTGTACACGGAACATGATTTTAACAAAACAGTACAGAAAAACCATTAAGTCTGTGTTTTTGGTACTCTCTGTTTTGGTGATAAATGGTATCCTTTAATGCTCTCATCCTTGCTGCCTGCCTGTGTTTGCATCACATATTCTCCATTCCACTATCCCAATGGATGCCTATGGCCACAGAGTTCAGAGCAGTGCAGAGCCAATATGCAGAAGCTGGCCCATGCTAAGGGCAGATGTAAAAAAGAGAGATTAAGCAAGTAGGTGTGAAGACAGACTTTTCTTTTTTAACTCTCTCTCCCCCCCACCCCCCATCCCACCACCCTCTCTTGCTCTCTTTTCCAATCACTATCTTTGTGTGTAGTTCTTTTTCTGTTCCCTGGGTAGTCTTTGCTGAACAAGCTGAGTGAGTAGAGTAGAGCAGTGTGTATGAAGTGTTTGGAGATGACCCTGAAGCTTTGAAGAGATTTGCTTGCTTGAGTGTGAAAGTGCCATAAGGGAATATGTTTGTTTCAGTTTGTGTGTGTGTGTTTGTGTGTGTGTGTGTGTGTGTGTGTGTGTGTGTGTGTGTGTGTGTGTGTGTGTGTGTGCATGTGTGTGAGTGTGTGTGTGTGTTTGTGTGTGTATGTGTGTGTGTGTGTGTGTGTGCATGCGTGCACAAGAGTGTGTTCAGTGTGTTTATACAAATGACTGGGTGTGTTTTCGTTTGTGTGTGTTTGTGTGTGTGTGTGTGTGTGTGTGTGTGTGTGTGTGGGTTTGGACAAATAAGTGTGGGTGTGTGAAGGTGGCCATATGGCAGAGATATGCATATGCATGAACCACGAAAGTATGGTGAATATTTAGTTTCTGCTTGTTTTGACAAATACAAGAATAAAAAGCCGACTACTTAAAAGTTTCCCATCTTTTCCTAACATGACAAAGTAAATAAGTAATAATTACAGTAATAAAACCATTACTGTATGAAACCGTGTGTGAGTGTGTGTGTGTGTGTTTCTGTCTGTCTGTCCATCCACTCTGTGCATACACACATATGAAACTGTGCATGTGTGTGCACAGGGTTTGTGGCATACATGCGTCTCCTGTCCCCTGTCAGCATCGTCTGACTGCCTTTGTTTGTGTTAACATCGTCAGCTTGTTTATAGTCAGCCAACAGCAAACTAGAGAATCAACGCGTCTTCTCACATCTGTCGGGACGCATCGTGTTGGGGCTCTTTGGTGAGTGATGCCATGAAGCGCTGTCATGATTTACCAGACCCAGCGAGGTGATTTCCCAGCAGATCAAACGCTGTCTGTCCTCCCATCTCCTCGGATCCTGGATCCGCCGCAAATCCTCCTCTTTCTGTTTTTTTCTTCTCCTTGCCACATGCTTTTCAAACGTGCAGACACTGCGGTTACGTGCATGGACTTTGTAAGAGCAGGTGCTTTGATCATTACTATGTGGCTGTACTTAGAAACACAGAGTACTGTAGAGCTTATGAGCATTTCTAGAAAAAAATGGCATGTCAGCCAACATTTCAGCACAAAACAATACTGTCTTGTATTCATAATGGGAACTGATGTGTTACTATTTTGTTTTATTATTTACATGTACATACATTTATTTGTTGGAACATAGCCCAGATAGCAATGCTTTTCATCATATTTACACAGAAATTATGTATATTTCATGTAATGTCCAGAGGCTGTTCTCCAGCTTGTCATATGTAGTTATCAACAATTAACAGTGCTTGTTTTTTACATTCCACTTTCTGTAATGAGAACTGACCAATGACATGTATTGATGAGCTCTAATTGTGTCAAAGCTGAAAGTGTGCCTAGTGCTAGTTATGGCCAGAGGGCATGCTCAGCACAAGAGAACCAGTAATAAAATATTTAAGAACAGCTTGCAAACGACACAGAACAAAAGGGTCAATGCTATCATTTGTACCAAGCACTTACTGAGTGTCATTATTTGCATTCTAAAAACTGCTTTAGGATTGTTTATTAAAACTCAAAGTCATGGGTCAAGTAAAAGCTAAGAGCACATTTTACAAAGTCTGTGTGTGTGTGTGTGTGTGTGTGTGTGTGTGTGTGTGTGTGTGTGTGTGTGTGTGTGTGTGTGCATGCGTGCGTGTGTGCATGTGTGCATTTGTGTGCAAAGATGTGCAAAGGAGTATGTCATGAAGTCCTAAATTAATGAGGAGTTAGATAGAGAGATACCAAGACAAAGAATTTGGAGGAGACAGCAAAAACAATAAAAATAAGAAAATGTATTTGTCACATGCATATTTGTGCTTGTGCAAATAGCAGTGAAGTGGAGATTGCCACAGATACTCCCTTCTGTACAATAAAAGAATCTTTAACAATAAATAAATGATAAATAAAAATAATAGTAATATTTTAAATGAATAAGTGTGCACGTTGAAGTTATAAAAAGCCTATATATTTAGAAACTGTATGGCTTGGGGGAAGAAGGTCCTTCTTAGTCTCTCTCCTCTTAAGAGAACAGAATTGCTTTCCAGAGGGCAGTCTTTGAAAAATATTTTGAGTGGCGTGATGTATATCTGTGATGATCCTTTTTGCCCAAGTCATCACCTGGAGTATAAGTCCTGACAAATTGGCCCTGGTGTTTTTTTTTCTGCACAGAGAATTATTCTGTGCAGGATGATCTTATCCTGAGAGGTGCAGTTGCCATACAAGTTCAATCTTGAACTTCTTTAGTCTCCTGACATAGTATAAACGCTGTCTTGCCTTTTTCACCATGGTGGAGATGTGTGGTGACCACGATAGATCTTCAGAGATGTGAACTCCAAGATACCTAAAGCTGTTCATTCTCTCCACAGAGGCACAATAGATTTTGAGTGCATTGTAATGTGCATTTTCTACCACCAGCTCTTTAGTTTTGGTGATGGTGAGCTCTAGACTGTTGTCTTTTCACCATGATGACAATACCTTCTTCATTTAAGTAGCCTGTTTCATCAGTGTTGGAGATGAGTCCTACCACCACTCTGTCATCAGCAAATTTCACTGTACAGTTGAAATTCTAATTGGCAGTGCAATCATGGGTATTAAGGGAGTAGAGCAGTGGACTCCTTGTGGTGCACCCGTGTTGAGGGTGATTATGCTCAAGGTGCAGCTGCCAATCTTCACTGCCCGAGGTCTATCTGACAGGAAGTTAAGAATTCATATGCAAAGGGAAGGACTAATTTATTGGGCACTATAGTGTTAAATGCTGAGCTGTAGTCAATAAAAATAGCCATGCATAATTACCATTCCCTTTGCCCAGGTGAGAGGGAGTGTAGTGAAGGACATGGGAGATTGCATCATCAGTGCTTCTATTTGAACGATAGGCAAACTGAAGAGGGTCTAATGAGCCAGGGACTGATGAACAGGTGATGTTTCAAAACACTTAATTACAACTGAAGTTAAGGCTATGGAAGCAGTCATTTAGATAGCTAGGGTTGCCCTTCTTAGGTACAGGCATGATGGTGGATCTGTTAAAGCAACTGTGAACAGTGGAATTTGCTAAAGATAGATTAAATATTGTTGTGAAAACAGGTGCAAGCTGATCAGTACATGAATGTAACATCCTTCCAAGAATACCATCTGGGCCAGCTGCCATTTTGCTGTTTGATCCTGAAGTCATTCTCAGAGATAGATAGAGGAACAACTGACCTTCAAGCGTTGATAGTAATTCATTTGCTACAGATGACTCTGAAGACTTAGTCAGTCCGGTGGTTGGAGAATCAGGAACAAGGTTTTATTTTTCATTGGTACCAATGGAGAGACAGAAGTTTCAAGGTGTAGATCAACCAAATCTCTAACTTACTCAGGGATGGACAAGAGTAAATAATAGGCCAAACGGGGGTGTGTAGAGTGCAAGTAAAAGATTTCCAGGAGAGAGTTTCTTTCTTTTTGTTCTTAATTTATTGCCTATTAAACTTAACAATTTCTAAGTGCGCGGGGAAAGGGGAATGGGAACAATGGCAAGATGGCAGTCTCTGTTGTGCGTGCTCTCGCGCTACGCATCCACGGCTCCTTTATTCTAGGGAATCCCAAGTGGGCCACGCCCATTTCAGAAGGTGGATCCTCATTTGGAGACGTGCGTCATTCAGGATAATTGACTGAAACGAGAACTTCATTAATGACATGAAATTGGCCACAACAGGGTGTAACCCCTTAGACCCACCCTACATTAATATGCATTAGACAACTGTATGTAGCAAAAGGCTCTTTGTTACAATTTGGCGGGAATGAGGGGTTTCTTCCAGGTGTGAAACATGGATGTGGCACATCTTGAGACGGGCCAATGAATGGGACAGACAATCAAGCTGACAATACAAACATAACACCTCAACTCTGGAGGCAGACATGATATGGCCAGTACTTAGGAAAGTGTGTTACAAAGCTCTGATTTGGATAGTGAGAGTTACAAGAGTACAAAATAACTTAGGAATATAAAATAATAATAAAGAAATGTATCATTAAAATGTAACATTAAAAATGTTATGTACAACATCCTTATTATTATTCAGATTCCTTCAGCGTGCATAGAATGCATTGAGATTATTTAGGAATGTTGTATCTGCATTGGCCATGGTGAGAGATGGCCTTTTGTAATCTGTAATCATCTTCAAGCCTTGCCACACACTCCTGCTATCATTGTTGCACAAGACACAGAGATAGATGGAGAGAGAAATATAGAAAATATAGAGGCTGACATTGGTTACAACTTTGCCCAAGATGTGTGTGGATGGAAATGCTGCTGGCTACTACAGAGTTAGTGATGTATGCATGGAGAGACTATAAGCATGTTTGTGTGTGCAACACAGCTCTATCCTAACATAGAGGCATAGACAGACTGATATTTGTCCAATATACTGCTGATATGTCCTTAGTGGTCCATTAGCACAAGTCAAACAGTACAGTGGGGACAAACAATGGAAGAAGAGAAGCACAGTGTATCAAGCACACTGTTGAATTCGTATTTATTACATTTGAGTTCAGTTTAATTTAGCACTGTTCTCTTATGTGGATATTTAAATGGTACAGTGCACTTGTGAAATATATTTGGCTAACAGAAGATATTAAGAAGAAGCAAAAATCAAGTAGAAAAAGATGTATGTGATAATGTCCTTCCTCAAACTTAGGCAAAAAATTCCCTTGGCCCTATGGCCCTTGGTTTACTGTACATGTGTCTTACTTTATAGCCGTTATAACCTCGAGCATGAGCCACTGCCCACCCAGACCTAATCCCAGCTAATGGAACCCAGGCCTTAGACAGGGCTTAATGACCAGGGGCAAGTTGACGCAATCTACCGCCATGCCTTCAACTGGAAATATGCCTCAGGATGGGAACGTGTCCCTGGGTGATGGGGAATGGAGTTGCCCTGGGGCTTTGCTGACCAAGACGTTGCAGAAGCACAATTCACACACACACACACACACACACACACACACACACACACACACACACACACACACACACACACACACACACACACAGACCAGCAGCCCACCCTACCTTTCACTCTTCGGTTTCAGCCCACGATGTGCTGACCAAACACACTACAGCCCCCCAGGCCATGGAGAAATAAATACAAGACTATGGATGGAGTGAGGGAGAAAGGGGATGGAGGGATGATGGTGTGAGGCTGGAAGATGGAGTAGAAAGAAGGAAGGGAGGGTGCCAATCCTGGGCTGGGGTAAAGGGCTTGGGTGGGGTGGGTTGAGGTAGAAGGGAAAGAAAGTAAGGAAAAGAGAAGGCCTTTTTTAAGATGGGAAGACCACAGGAGAAAAAGACGAGCAGGAAAAAGATGGGAGAAAACGAGAGATAGGGAAGATGGAAAACTGTTTGAGAGTGCCTGAGTGTTTGTAAGAGAGAGAGACAGTGCTGACATATATGATCTTTATCTGGGCTATCTAGAGAGCGAGAGTGGGAGAGATTATCTGCAGAGAACACTGAAAATAACATACAACATGTCCACACTCACCCACACACTCACACTCTCACACACACACACACACACACACACACACACACACACACACACACACACATACACACACACACACACACACACACACAGCAATATTATAGATTAAGCAAGGTCTGTCGTTCACCTGATTTTAATTAATGAAAACGCTCACCCCCTCTCTCTCTCTCTTTGTCTCTCTCTCACACACTCACGTGCACACACACACACACACACACATACACACACACACAAACCTTTACATACAAGCTACTGTGTATAAAGATGCAGAGTACCTTTTTAACTTAGCGAACATTTAGCAATAATATTATTAGTAATATGAATATCTAATAAAGATACATACATACATATAAAAGCTTTTTTTAAGGAACATGTTGTATAGATTAGTTTTGTTCATGTTTTCTCAGCATGGGCCTGTACCTGGTGCAGGGTTTTGTGAGTTTATTGACACCTGGTTAATTCTTCCCTCAGGCAAATTATATACATGTCTGCAGTGCACACACACACACACACACACACACACACACACACACACACACACACACACACACACACAAACAAGCACAGATCTTTTAAAAAGCCCTCGGGCCCTCAGCATCCAGATCTCCTTCTGCACCTTTTGTTGCTGTGCTGAATTCTGAATGTGGAATGCACATTCGTGGGACCAGTGGGAAACCTAAAAGGTCCTCTGCCACTAGAAAGCCATGTGTCTACTGTGATGCTGACCTGAGCATGGTTCCTAGCTGCAAAAAGTACTTATAGAAGGAGGGCTGAATGGCTTTTCTCAGTGGGTCTACTCTCCCCCTCATACCTAGCAACTTGTGAATAACCCTTCTGGAAGTGTTGCCGTCTGAAGTATTAAGGCTGTTTGGATATGGCACAGCTGGCTGAAAGAAATTTACTACAGGGAGTTTTAGTAACAAACTGCAGTTAATAGTATTTTTCTGGTGTTGATGCCTGGGTTGGCTGGGTACGTGTGGAGATGTATGAATATGTGTGGGGTTTTGAGGAGTCCATTTTTTGCAGACCTCAGTTTTTGCAAACCTCATCAATTTGTCCCATTAAAAAGCAAGAATTATCCATAATCAGTTCCTCTAGAATTTTGTGGTTGAATATTGCGAGCCTAAAATGCCTGATTTTGCAGTGGCTTTTCTAAAAAGGTGCATAAGTTCAGTTGGAGTTTTAGGCATTTTGTTGCAATAAGTTAAAGTTGCGTGAAATTATACTTTACTACTCATATTTATCTTATCATATATCTTTATGTATAATTTCATTCATGTGGGTAGGTGATAATAGTGGGAGTGTCTGTACTCATTGCAAGTGTTGAGCGTATTTATATTTTTGCATTTGTCTTATATAGCTGAAGCACTTTAAGGATTTCACCACTATACATGTATAATTGAGTATGTGACAAATAAACTTGAATTTCGAACTTTTACAATCAATTAAGCATGTAAGGAAATAAACCACTAAGCCTAAACCTTGTCAAACACAGAAAAGAAAAGATTCCAAGGATTAAAGAAAATGTAACAAAATTTGCTTTATTAGTAGGCAACAAACATGTGCACCTGCTGGGTACAAGAACATCACTTAAGAACTTAAAGATATTAGCTATCGCATCTCAAGTCTCCCTGGAACTGATAACAGCTACCTGATATCAGCAAATTAGACAAAATATTTGGAGTAGGCCATAGGCCGAGCAGGACCGCGTGCAACAATGACAGTGCTGTTCTAATTAACATTGCCCATGGCATAGCCTACATGTTAAGGTGAGTTTAACGTTGCTGTGTGTTTTATTTATGAGTCTAGCCTTGTGGTACTTGTCTATTTGTGGAGGGAAGCCTTCCTGATATGACTTTCTGCAAGTTGGGATTTCTGTAAATAGCCTACATTTTTTCCGCAGAGGCAAGGTGTTGGTCAGTACATGACTTCCCCATGCTCTGCAACAATATTACACACATTACAAAATAGTTTAACTCTGCTTTTGTGAAATATGTTAGGGATACTGTCTGTCTGCGAGGATTGGCTGAATTTGCGATGAAAGTTGTGATCGCAACATCACAAAATCCTGGAGGTTATGCATAATGTAAGCTGACCCATTGCTATTTAGCTGAATGCCTATAATATATTATGATTTTTCTGTTTAGTCTAGTGGCACATTAGACAGACACAATGTACCACTAGTTTAAGGAGCTCTATAAACCAAACGTTTTTTATTATTATTATTTGTCATGCTATATAGATAAGAATTAATCATACAAGATGATTAGCCACACCCCAACATCACTTGCACTTGCCACAATGTGCTGTTCACCTTTCATCCTTAAAATAGGGTCATAGTGTCTTGGTTAAAAACACTGAAGATGCATCTGGCTATCTTCCCTTAATGATACCGGACACAGGATAGTTGACAGAAATCACATTGCAATGCCACATTGCAATGCCACACCCAATACCCATTATTCTGCTCAATGTAGTCCTAGTGTGAAAAAGCACAGGGGGAGAAGCAGAGACTGCATACAGATAAGAGTCAGATGGAGTGTGAGAGAAGTCCTGTATGGTCCTGTAATCACATCCTTGCCATGTAATTACTACAGAGCATTTGGAACTGATTCCATCTCTTTCATGATCCTGGGGTTATCAACCTAAAATGTAAAGCACCCACTCTGTCACTCCTCAAGAAGTTATTATATGTCAAGTCATTATATTACAAGTTCATCAGATACCCAACAGACAAACCCAGACAGTTACCAGGTCCAAATCTAGCTCTATGTGTTCATCATTTTTCTAACTATATTGATATGATAAAGTATGATACAATGAAGTGATGCAATACACTACAATATGATACAGTAAGATGCAATGCAAGATGGTATGATATGATATGATATGATATGATATGATATGATATGATATGATATGATATGATATGATATGCCATCAACATGAGACATCAACTGAGACAAATAGACTATTAAGATATAATTGTGTGTTCATCGTAACTTGTTTTACTGTATACATTCTGGCACATTATATAACTGTAACTGCAAATTTTTATTTAGTATATTTAGCTTTTTTAAGTGGAGAAAATACATTTATAATGCAGTGGATACAGTCTGCGGGGATTAGCAATATATAATATCAGTAGGTGCCAATGAAACCGAAAAGAAGTGATTTGGAGGTGGCCACAAGCTGCCGAATGCCTGTTTGTGTGAGTGCAGGGGGATAGCTGCAATTTGGATGTCATTATAACACTGGCAGAGGGGAATTATTCAAAGCAGCCATGCATAGCAGGGGTCAAACTACCTGGAACACGAAAACAGCATAGAGAAAGGCCATTAGGATTTTACACCGCGCTTCATTGTCCTTGTGCACATGGCAGGGACCGCCTGCCAGCACCAATAGACCTGTGCGCTGAAGTGAAGGTGTTTTTGTGCTAATATGTGTGTTTATTTGGGCCTCAAGGAGTGCTGGTGTGCATGTGTGCGAGAAAGACCCTGTTTCTGTATGTTTTTCTTTGTTTCTGTGTGTGTGTGTGTGTGTGTGTGTGTGTGTGTGTGTGTGTCTGTGTTGACTCCTATCAATATAAAATATTTAATATATCCCTAAGATAACCTAACAATAACAACTTACACTTACACTTTCAGTATAAGAGTATAATAAATGCTAATGTTAGGTCAACTGTAAACCAACATTCTGCAAATGCTATGACCACACATTTTGTTTGTTTGGTATTTTATCAGATGCAATTGACAGTGTTTGCTGCATAGACTGCATATGCTGTCTCAATTATTATCTTATGTAAACTTTAACAACAGTACTCTTTATCATAACCCTCCTCCAATCCTCAATTTACAGCTGTAGTAGCAGTACCTCAGCCCCAGCTCTAGGCCACAGCACTGGCATCAAATTCAGATCACAGCCATGGCCTATAATATGCCAGAACTGTAACCTCTCCTAATATTCCCCTTGACAGCCACTTACCCTCGGTCTGCTTACTGACTCTAACCGGCATGACCTGCATCACTTTTAAGTCTGTAGAGTTTGTTGTGTCTGCTGAGTGAATATAAATCCTTTTCTCTATGTGCTGTACATCACACAGTATAGTGACCCTCCACACCTTAGCAGGTGATAATGAGCACAATCATCACCCAATCTTAGCTACGGCACACAAGCTTGCCCACTGGCCCAGTTCCACTTTACTATAATGGCTCACTTTCAGCTACATGGGAGGGTCTTAAATTCTTTCCACCTCAGAGCTCTTACACTTGCTGTCACACCTTTCACATATCATCCTTAGTTTTGTTATTTGCAGCCCTCTCACGAAGAGATAAAGACCAAAATTTCTATCCCATATCTGGTGCCCAGTACTCTTAAGCTCAAACCTGATGGTAGCTCATCCTCCACCTCCCCATCCCATCTGGACCACAACAAGCTCTTAGCATTGGCCTCCCTCTGGATGGATGCAGTCCTTGACCTCCTGGCACCCTCTCTTCCCCCTGTGCCTGGGTGGGATGAAGTGCAGCGGTCCAGCAGTAGTGCTGGGGGTGGCGGGTGAGTAATGAGAGGGCCCAGGCAGGCGCCATCAGGACCACCTATACCTAGCGCACTAATGAGCTTAGCGCTGCAGGGACGCCCGCCTTGCTAATGACAGTGGGGGCAGGGGTGAAGCCCATCACGGAGTGGGTGATGGGTGTGAGAGTCCTGGGACCGGTCAGCAAGGTGGAGGTGAGGTGGAGGTGGGGCACAGCCATGGGGGTTTTAATGGAGGACGGGGGGCTATCATTCACTGCTGGCAGCCATCACTGCTTCATTAGGCTGAGCTAAGGAAGACACTGATGGAAACACAGGGATGTTTGAGTTCTGTCAAACCCTTAAAGGGTCTATGCAGGAGTTTGGCCTGACAGAATTGGGACAACATTTGAGGCTTTAATGAAAAGAGGTGCCTCCCAACAATTGCTCCAATGACACCAACCTATTGTTGGTGATGAAAACAGATACATCTGCAATGCCCAGTATGGGACATATGCGTGTTTGTCCATTTAAAGTTTTCTCTGTAGCACTGCTCTGCTGTGCTGTGCTGTGTGTGAACACTTGTCTCCCTGTGCTGTGCCAAATAGTGTCTCAGCTGGCACATTGACCTGTGCAGGAGACTGTAGTGTAAACACAATTGTAGTGCCTCCTGATGACATAGGTATGGTTGCTACGGTCACCCTGGCAGAACTCTTGAGAGGGTCACATCTTCTGGTAAGAACATGAGATCAAAAGGCCAGACCAGCTGTTACATTTGCTACATTTGTCTCAACCCATCTTTGCCCTCCTCTCTCTCCCACAGTCTCTCTTTCTCTTTCTCTCTTGCTCTGTGACCTCTTGCTCTGTGTCATTAATTTACACCTGCAGTGGTGTCCTGTCTGTAGAAGCAGACAACAGTGTTTCTGTAAAGAATGTACATGGAGGTGAGCTTGTGGGATATGTGGGGATGGTCCTCCTTGGCAATGCAGACAACAAGGGCACCCACAGCTGTTGCTTGAGTGAAATCCACACAGTATCAGGGGTTTGGATCCATGCCTGGAACAGTGACCTATACAGAGACAGAATGGGCTCAGTTATGTGTGTCTTTGTCACAGCATCACATACATCAGACAAAGTGACCTTTATTTTGACATGGTGTTGGATTTGGTTTAGTCAGTAATAACAGACTCATGGGAGACCAAGGAATTATCATGGGCTATCTATCTATCTATCTATCTATCTATCTATCTATCTATCTATCTATCTATCTATCTATCTATCTATCTATCTATCTATCTATCTATCTATCTATCTATCTATCTATCTATCTATCTATCTATCTATCTATCTATCTATCCAAGGAATTATCATGGGCTATCTATCTATCTATCTATCTATCTATCTATCTATCTATCTATCTATCTATCTAGGGTGTCTGTCTGTCTGTTTGTTTGACTGTCTGTCTGTCTGTGTGACAGACATGTGGCCCCAGAGACACATCACATGCATACACACACAGACCTCACCAAGCCCCCATCTCCCCCAAAACCCATCTCTCTCCCTCTCCTCTCGTATTCCCTGCCTCTTGTCCTCCCCTCAGGGCCACATCACCATCACCCTTTCATGTCAGCATTTGTTCTCCGCTCCTCTCCTTGCCCCCTCCCTCCATCCGCTCAGCAGGGGGCGATCAATACCGGCTGTGCTGCCACTGATACCCGAGTCCTGGCTGTGACTAATTCCCTCCTCTGGGCAGAGTGGAGGGAGGATGGCAGCACACGGGGCAACAGCAGGCAGAGGGAAGCCACAGGTCCTGCCAACACTCAGTGTTGGCACTAACAATAAATGCCAGTGCGGTGGCATCAACAGAAAGACAGGATAAATGGCTATGGCCTCCCAAAGGAAGTGTTCTGTTTGAGCAGCTTGTAGATCTTCACTGGACAGGACAGAGATAGACATTTACTTGTGTTCATAGTTAGTTTAGCTTTTCAGACGCTGTTTAGTCCAGCTATATTATTTTGTGTGTTTTATTGCTTTCCTCAGGTTGGTGTAATTCATTTACATAAACAGCACTTCTAATAATGACAAAGCCATGATTGGTGCCTGATGTTCTTTTTTTGCAATGAAGTCTGATAATCCCACTGCCTCCTTGGTCAGGCCCAATCGATGTTGGTTCAGGCAGGAAGCAGGACACAGTCACCTCCCAAACCCCATGGTCCTCCCTCAGATATATAATCAGGGGCGCCCAGGAGCAAGTGATTATGATTTTGCGCGTCTCGGTGGAATTAATTTTCAAAAGTCAGGGCTCTCTATTGAAGGCACTAAAATCCAATAAGCCATTGATCCTCCAACATCAGCCACCGAGGGAGCTACATTGTTAAAACGCATTGAGAGAAACAAGCGATTACAGGCACAAATACAGACCCCTGGCTCATTATATGCATTTATTAAAACCAATAACAGGAAAGCTGAAACAAAGTGGGTAAAAATCACCCCCAGAGGATAGGTACTTTGATGCCCTCAGGGAAAATCCTTAAGTCCCTGGTAAAGTGGCAATAAAACAGATGAACGGACAGTGGGACATCTTTTACCACATGCTTTTTGACACATTATCTTGAGTTGAAGTTTCTTTTTTTGTCATTTAGTTATTCATACAGCCAGTCAAGGTGCATTTACCGAGTAGGCAGTGTGTACCGTACACAACCAGGGTGCACGTGACTGTTTAAATGGGGTGGGGTGTAGTTTGCTAGGGGTGTGAGGTGGTCTTTGTTGGGGATTTATTCAAGACAATTTGCCTCATTAGGGGCAATCAAGGGGGGTAATATTTCCAAGTAATGTGTCATGCCAGTCTTCGCGTGTGGTCTCGATCCCATCTGTCAGAATCATTAATGATGCTCCCTCATCCTAGACACATGGCTGTTGTGTAGAGAGCTGCACGTTATTACGACCAGTCTGGAGATGATTGGTTTCTGATTACATGGACGCCACTGTCCTATGCCATCCAGGAAATTGCTCATCCGTTCATGTGTGCTATTCTAGCAGACAGGCCAAAGCCATGAACAATCACATGTCCATACATGTACAGCCAGACCTTGGACCGAAGAAGAAAGAACGAGGGGGGTAGTCGCATGTATACACAAGGGCTTATTTGCACTGCACTCCAGACATCTGGTTGCTGCTTGAGGATAGTGGGTCTGTGTCGGGGAGAGGTGCGCATGTCAGTCTTGATCGCCATCCGCCTTACTCAGAGCCATGGAGAGAGGAGAGTGGAGAACTGATGAGATCAGAGGCACGGGCAGCGACAGACGCCTTGGTGGCCTTTGAAGATAATAACTAGCTTAGACCCAAATCACCCCCTGTGTACCGGGAATAGTTTCATATCAGGGCTTCATATGAGAACACATTGTCTCATAACCGAGTGTCACTTGGTTTGTGTGTGTTTGTGTGTGTGTGGCTAGATAGGTGTGTGATTATTTATTTGTGTGTGTGTGTGTGTGTGTGTGTGTGTGTGTGTGTGTGTGTGTGTGTGTGTGTGTGTGTTTGTGTGTGATTGCAGATTGGATGCACTGAGAATAAAAAAAATATTGAGTGTGCTCTAAATAGAATGGGACTATAATATTTTCTCCTATTGGAAACATACCAGAATGAACATAACAGCTCATAACCACAGCAGTTCAAGAGCAAGACTGAAGTCGGAGAAGAAAAGATGCAATCTTTTTCTGATTTTGTGTGATTCTTTGCAAAAATAGTGTGTGTGTGTGTGTGTGTGTGTGTGTGTGTGTGTGTGTGTGTGTGTGTGTCAGAGTGAGAGTGAGTGAGTGTTTAGTGTAAATTAGATAGATAGATAGATAGATAGATAGATAGATAGATAGATAGATAGATAGATAGATATATGAGAGGGCAAGAGAGAGAGAGAGAGAGAGAGAGAGAGAGAGGGAGAGAGAGAGAGAGAGAGAGAGCTTCTCTGTAGCCATGTGCTATTTACATTTATATCACTGTGGTGACAGACAGTCCTGTAGGGCAAGCTGAGTGGACAGCTGAGCAGGAGACCTCTAAGAGTGACAGACATTAGAAAAGAGAGGGAGAGGAAGAGAAGAGAAGAAAAGAGAAGAGGCAAAAGAGATATTCAGAGGCAGAAAAGATGAGTGAGATGGAGTGCATGAGAGTGAATGAGAAACTGGATTGAGAGACAATCATTCAGAAAGAGACAGAGAGGCAGAGAGAGAATGCTAGAGAGAGAGAGTGATTGAGAGTCTGTGATTAAGAGTGAGTGTGCCTGATTGAGAGCAGGCATGCTATTAGAGATGGTGCTGGAGATGAATGGATAACAGGAGGGAGGGGGGCGGTAGCCTCCTGCAGCCTGAGAGCGGCTAGCATCTGCCCTTTCACTGCCTGTCTCCCCATGCTCCAGACAGTCTGGCCCACTGCTGCGGCAGATTGTCAAGGCCAGCACTCATCACAGCTCACAACTTTTGTCCATAATATTTGTTTCTGTGTGTCTTTAAGTGGTGGTGTAAATACTGCCTTAATGCTGCCTAAATGTTGCCTGAATATTGCCTTTATGTTGTAGTATATATGTTACTGTTGTAGTATATTGTGTATGTGTGTGTGTTTGTGTTTCAGATTATCAGAAGAGAACTGTCAGCAATAAGACAACCTAATGTTCATATGAGAAATGGAGTACATAAACAGTATTTTTACTGCAGAATAGTTCACAAACAAGATCTGCCAAGATTACTGCTACCCTTGCATGCATTGCCCTCGTCTCATGACACATTAGCAGACCCTGTAACACAGTCAAATCTGCTGTGTCAGGAGTGCTTCCAGGCATGCCATGGTCAACTAGTTTTCTCTCTACTCCTGGCCATAGCTACGTCAACAAAACAGTCAGGCCAGTTATTTGTGGTCTGCATCACTCAGTAGCTCAAACTCTTTGTCTTGGGGACTGAGAGGTCAAACTGCAAGCCTTGGAGAAGACCAGCATATGGTTTGATCTAGCAGTGTGTGTGTGTGTGTGTTGTGTTGTACGGATGCAGTGGTCAGAGGAAGGTGTAGACTGGGGGAGTCAGCCTGGGGCCTCTGTCCTGTGCATTCATCCTCAGCGGTGAAGTGATTGAGTACTGTCCACAGGGAGGGCTTGTGTTTGCCATGGACAAAACGAAATGTCCAAGCCAGGGGATTTATGACTGTGTGTGTGTGTGTGTGTGTGTGTGTGTGTTACTGTCTGTGTGTGTGCTTTTGTATGTGGGTATGCCAGTGCATTTGTGTGTGTATTTGTCTGAAACATGAGCAGAGAGGGGTCCATACCACTTGCAGTTCAGCCTGGTGTAGAGTGGTCTAGATGGAGACTCCTAGCCTTTAGATGTGTATGCTACTGTAGCCCAGGTGCTTCTCACCCATGTTGCAGATAGAGGAAGAGAGAGACAGAAAGAAATCAAGAGAGAGACAAAGAGATGGAAATGGAGAGATGCAGAGAAATAGCTGTGGGACTCCTCTTTTGTGTCTCTTCAATTGAATACAAAGCCCTGCCTGAGAGAGACATTTAAATTTACTGCCTGCCACATCCAATCACGCACATATATTTATGCAATGTCAGAGAAGGAGCCAGTGAGAGTGAGTGAGAGTTGCAGAGGACAAACAACTGCCAAAGATTCAGGTGAAGGAGAGAAGCAGAAAGAGAGTGAGCAATAAGACTAAAAGAAAAGCTAATTGTTCTGAAAACATGGGTGCACATCGTACTTATCTTTGAAACCCTGCCAGGATAAACACGAACCTCTTTTAAGACACACACACATCATGTTCTGAACATGACTAGTTGAATGTAAAGCATTACCTCTGGTTAGCTTGCTCTCATGCAAAGAGAGGGGGCATTAAAGGAAGTGTTTACAGCATGTAAAGGTCAGCAGGTAGCTTTTCTCTGACCTGGGGATGATGTTGGATTTTTATTAGTAAACATGTCCATTTGTGTACATGTGTGTGCCTGTGAGTTTGTATGTCATATTCAGTCATATTATACTTTTGGGCATTATTGCATTAGTGCTTTCTCCACATTCACCACTACCTGCAACCACTAACCTGCCCCTCTCTGCGTCTTCTGGTGCAGGATGGGATGGGTAATCTCCGCGTGACCAAAGAGGGCATCAGGCTCGAGGGCATCTCTGAGTTTCTTCTGCCACTCTATGTGAAGGAGATCCAGTCCAGAAAGGTGAGCCCCATTACATCGATCTCTCTCTCTTTCTCTCTTTCTCTTTCTCTTTCTCTCTCTCTCTCTCTCTCTCTCTCTCTTTCTTTACCTCCCTCTACACTGGGACTCACACACACACACACAATGCAGGGTTGACATTTTTGTGCTCAAACTTTTGTCATGTAATGAGTGATAGTAATTATTTTACTAGTAATTTTGTTATACCATAGATGATTATGAAGGCTCAGTCAGCATGGAGGAGAAAGCAGGAACAAGGCTTTATTCTTGCATTGATGCATCAATGGAGAGACAGAAGTTTCTCTGGTGTTGATCAGGGGTATCTCTAAATTATCCAAAGATTTTACAACCAGTAAATAGAAGGTCAACAGGGGGTGTGACCCCTTAGACCCACCCTAAATTAATATGCATTAGACAACTGTATGTGGCAAGGCTCTTTGTTCTCCTACAATTTGGCGGGAAGGAGTGAGCTCCTTCCAGGTGTGAACCAGGAATATGACACGTCTGGAGACACAGATATGGACAGGAAAGTGTCACACAAAGCTCTGATTGTGATAATAAGAGTTACAAAATAACAGGAATATAAATAATAATAAAGAAATGTGTCATTAAAATGTAACCTTAAAAAAATATATGTACAGTGTCCTTATTATTATTCAGATTCCTTCAAGAGGAAAACAGATTTTGTAGAATTTTGGTTATATCTAATGTACTAAAATAGGGAGTATAAAGATAAAAAATACAGGCGGCACGCTGAACTCACAGATGCAAATATATTGTAATTACAACCTCAAGGACCCCCTTGTTTCGCACTTGAACACATACTTTAACCTGTTTGTGACAAAGATGTGAGTTTAATCAAAGTCATGATTTTTAGCAGGGGAAAAAACTACTGTAATCATAAACAAGAAAATCATTAGCAATCAGTGAAGGAATGAAATGTAGTGGGTGGAACAATATCAATCAAAAACACTGGCATAAAATTTAGAAATAGAAATAGAATGTAAATGTAAGTAGAAATGTAAATGTAGAAGTAGAAAAAACAATGGCATGACATTGTTTAAAATGTACTGAACATCAGTGCCCACACCATGCATTAGGACTGTACAACAGTGAGACATACCAAGACACAAACAGTATTTCACAGACCCACACATACATATACACACAGATACACATATATACACAGACATGCATGCATGTGTACAGACTGAGAGAGACAGACCTTGTTGTATGATCTGACACAGCTAAATGTCTGTTGTAGTTCCAGCAACCATATGGACATTTTCAGGGCACATTTTCATTCTCTGCTTTTTCTGTATCTTTTTCACTTATCATTTACACACACGCACACACACACACACACACACACACACACACACACACACACACACACACACACACACACACACACTAGGAACTATGTCCCAGGACTAGAGACCTTTATTTAAACTGATAGTATATGTATAAAGAAGTAGAAGTTGGGCAGCAAGAGACAGTTTCGGGCCATAAGCCACCCCCACCCATCCCAAAAACTCCCCCCCACACACACACCTATTTCTTTTAGCAGGTCTCTAAGGCAGGGGCCGGGGTTGGACATTTCTGGTACTCTGACCTTTAGAGGTGAATGATGAATGTTTCAGGTCTCTGATGGATCTGTGTGTGTGTGTGTGTGGGGGGGGGGGGGGGGGGGTGTAGATATCCCCATCTGAATTATTTTGCACAGCACATTTTCCTACTCTCCCAGGGAAGGCAGAGAACCAGGCTAGTCATCTCTCCCTGCCTGCTTACCTCTCTGATATTCTAAAAGCCAAGCCTCTCTCTACCTGGAGGAACCTGGCCAAGGTGCCCATTAAAACTACCCACTGATGTTTATTTGGCTAGTCACTATCTGTTGATCATGGGTCAGCAAGGCTCCACTGATGGGCCAGCTTCCAAACAGTCCACCAGTTTGCTATCTTCACACCTGCAGGTGCATGAAAGCTTCTGAGTGAATCTTTCAGCCCGATATTCAGCATGCTGAATTCAGAGTGCTAACAAATCAGAAGCTACTAGCAGTGTACTCAGTTACCCACAAACTAGCTGTGTCTATTCACACTTGTCAGACACCCCAGCCTCCCTTCAAACTCTCACGCAATTACATGTTCACTGTCCTCTGAGAACAATGAACCACGCTGTCTGAGTGGTGAACCATTTCCATTCCTTCTCTTTAGGTAATACCATCGTGTTAGTGCTTGTTGCTTTTTATTTTTGTTCTTTGTCTTCCCCTGTCTTCCTCTCTATATACAGTATTGCCCAAGCTCCACCTCCCCCAGCTCACTTTTTGGCAGGGCCTCTCTGGGGCCTCCTTTTCCCACCTCTCCCCTTCCTTGTAGCCATGCCCGGCGTGCTGGGAGGGAAGCTGGACATACTGAGTTCCAGGCAGGGTGGGCCAGCACCAACATTGGCATTAGCAGTTGCACTTGGATAACAGTGCTTGCCTCTCTATGCTTTTGGCCTGCAGTGCCCCTCTGTGGAACTGAGCTGGGCCCACCAACACAGTGTGATGCAGCATGACACAGAGAAAGAGCAAGGAAGGGGGAGAGAGTGCACAAGGGTAGGGGAACAGGAACAGGAAAGCAATTGAGGGTAGAAACAAAGACAGCCAAACAGAGGGGAAAAGAACAAAATTGAAATGATGTGATTACACATTACAGATACAGATTAAATTACATTTTAAAAAGATTAAATGTGAATTATGATAAACACACACACACACACACACACACACACACACACACACACACACACACACACACACACACACACACACACACACACCCACACACACCCACACACACACAGAACTACAGTAAATGAAGACAGAAATACCCAAAGTTAACTTCAAACACGATTTCCCAAATAAAGTAAAAAATGAAATAACCCATAAATCCAGACACTATTTCTGTTTTTGGAATCATAATTATTCTCAAATTACGACCTTACATAACAGCACTTTGCATATATGCTGGGAGGGTTTGCCTCATCAGATTTTTCTTTGCCAAATAAACAAACTGAATTGAACAAACTAAGGGAGTCAACTTCATGGCAAAGACACCTTTCTTAGGCCTCAATCATTTTCCCTCTGTTCTTTGCATGGGAAGGATATTGGAAATAGCGTAATTGGTGGCCATTACACTTTCCAGTCTGACCTGTGAGTGTAAGACTTTGATCTCACCGTCATTCCTCATAAATGCCAAGCAAGATGTTAGCAAAGTGTAGATAAGGCTCTGTCGTGCAGAGGCTGGGCTTTCTAAATAACAAGCCTCTGGCTTGAGCCCCTGTGTTATTGTGTGTCTGCATTGCCTCGAACTGGACATGGATGGGAATGAGGGAGTAAAAGGCTCATCAGACTGGTTGTGACGCTGACCTTTCATCCTGTCTGACAAGCCTCTTGTAGCTCTTAAGCGGCACAGAATGTGCCAACTCTTCTGAAACCACCTGGTAGCACCCTGCGTCCTTTTGAACTGTAGCTTTTAACTGTTGAATGTCAAGGGCCCTATTTGAGGTGCTGTTCTTTTGTACAGTAAAGACAAGCTAAGGAATTAATATATGTTTGAGTAGCATTGCTGACCTGTGGCTTGGCCTTGACCCCTGGGTAGACTGAAGATTTGGAGCATTGTCAATTAAATAATCGCTAAAAGTTATTTTAATACCACATATCAGATGAGCTGAACTCCTGATGCATGTATGAATACTTATTAGAAAAGGACAATGAAGCGTTGGAAGGAGAATAGAGCGTTGCCATGCAGCAGGAGTTGGGATTGATGAGGATTGACAGCGGCATTGTGGAATTCTCAGTCTATGCAGGGTTGCATGTGACATTTACATGTGTGGACTTATCGTGATTGACGAGAGAACTGAAAGGAAGGATTTGTCCGCACATAAGTCTCCCAAATGTCTGATTAATACTTGATGAAGTGTGCAGGACCCGAACGTGCAGCCTAGTGCTGGGACTATTTCGCTCTGGCTGGCTCCGGGTTGGGGTGACCCAGACGGCCCCTCCCTCCCCCTTACCCCACCCTTCTCATGTAAAAATAGGAGCCATTAACATTTAACAGGGACTCAGGATGATGAAGCACAAATCAGCCTGGCCTTCAGGACCCACTGCCTCAGAGAATATTAATGCTGCCAGAGCCAGACTACATGGAAAAACCACACACACACACACACACACACACACACACACACACACACGTTGCTGCATACATGCCCACAGTGAGCGCTTATAAGCTGTCTATGGTCTCTCTTTTACACTGATGTGTATCGTCAAGAAGAGACAGATACATGAGTAGATATCACATGGTCAATTACACGCCCACACACATACACAAACACACACACACACACAAATACACACACACACACACACACACACACACACACACACACACACACACACACACACACATCATGCAGTCTACTCTTTACCACTACACAGTGTATAATCCATAATCCACACAAAATGGTCTCTTAAAAAGGTAATATGTAATACTTGGTGATCTTGTGTGGTAATATAGATACAAGTAATAGTCACATAGTCACTGACACGCATACACAGACATACACACACGCGCGCACACAAACACACACAGTACTCACATGGTACACACACACAAGCATACACATCAGCATAGTTTATGTTCATCATACAGTCATGGCTGGCGTGGCTGCTTTAGCGGATGGTGCTGGCAGCCATGTGAGAAGCTGCAGAGCCAGAGCCAGTGGATCTCCCCTATTAGCCAGTGTTTAATTAAATCTAACATGGTGGAGTCACTCCTGCATGACTAAGCTCACTCTCAGTTCTCTTCTTTGCCGTAGGCTTGCCCTCAGCCTGCCATGGCCACAACAACAAACCAGACAGTTAATTAAGAACATTAAAATGCTGCCCTTAATCATCTCCAATATGTTTGTGTTTGTGTGTGTGTGTGTGTGTGTGTGTGTGTGTGTGTGTGTGTGTGTGTGTGTGTGTGTGTGTGTGTGTGTGTGTATGTTAGGAAGACATATGTGTGGAGGACAAATGTATTTGTGTGTGAGTGCTCATATGAGGTTGTGATTTAAAGGGCATAATGGTTAACACAGTGTGTGTGTGTGTGTGTGTGTGTGTGTGTGTGCATCATACATTCAAAATATCCCCAGAAAACCTAGGCTGTTTGCATTCTGTGCTGCTCATGAGGGCACGTGTCCCCAACAAGTACATCACTGCCCTTCCTCCCCTCTCTTGGGTTTGGCTTATTCACTGAAATTAATTAGTCTGGCAATGAATTCATTAATGCCTCATAATCGACATTACATTGCAGCCGAACCTTAATGGCAGCCATTTTAGCTTGACCCTCATCAGTTGGATAATGACATTTCGCCACGTGACGCCTACAGGAAGGTTGCCTGACTTATTCTGCATGCAGCTAACCCAGAGTGGCCCATGTGTGGGGGTTGACATGGGCCGAGCCAGTAAAGGGCAGCGTGTCTTGACTCACCTGTCTAAGGCTGCAGTGACATACACACACATCTCTTCCCTCATTCAGCACACCTTGTCAAGTAGTTGTTTTGTGTCCAGGGCAGTCCAAAGCCTACTTTGCCACCAATCCAATTCCTTTCAGCCGCATCAGATGAGATCATATCACATTGGACAAGCTTTCTGGCATGTGAATAAAAAAAGAATATGGAAAGAGAGTTAACAACAAAGCCAAAATGTGGTTATTTAATTTCAGATTCTTTTATATTATACCTCTGGAATAGAAAAGACCATAGTTACATTTCAGAGGGTATGATGACTGAATTGCGCATCTAGCTCCACTGTCAGGGCAGAAAATGGGATCAATTGCCTGGGAGAAGACAGTGATAAAATGTACACCCTCTTCCTGCTTTAGAAAGCTTTGGATAACAGAGAATATCAGCTACACATATAAATGTAAATGAAAACACCCGGTATGAATTATGAATGTCTTACTCTAGAGAATAAGCGGGGAAGCAGAACCATGACAAACACAGTATATGTGTCAGAAAGGGAAAACCATCAAAGACATTCAAAGCAAACATGTGAAATCCAAAGACACACACACAGCACCAAAATATCAATCGATCCCAGCCTGGAGGCTCGGCGTCATGCCATCATACTATGCATGATGCACACAGCTCCATTGGCAGGAGGAGTCCCAGCTGGCCCCTACAAGGTTGTCATGGGGAACATGCAACTTTCATTTTCCCACTGCAGGATTGCTCAGAAAAGGTTGAGAAAAAACAGAGGGGCCAATAATTCATATGGAAAATGCAGAGATCATGGGTGAGAGGAAGGGAAGAGAGAGAGAGATAGATAGATAG